>APFE030090921.1:89373-191170 GCA_000404065.3 Pinus taeda
GTCAACACGATGAGTCAGTTTATGTGTGAGCCTAGGAAGGTTCACTAGGTGGCTGCAAAACACATTTTGCGGTACTTGCAGGGGACAGTGGATTATGGTCTGGACTACAGGTAGGGGGATGGAATGAGATTGGCAGGTTAGACTGATTTTGATTGGGCAGGTTGTGCTTCTGATAGGAAGAGCACTTCAAGGTCCTGTTTTGGGTTGGGTTCAGCAGTAGTGTCATGGTTCAACCGGAAGCAGCAGTCAGTAGCACTAAGTTCAGCGGAAGCAGAGTATATAGCAGCCAGTTTAGCTAGTTGTGAAGCCATCTGGCTTCGCAAGATGTTGTTTGGCTTATTTGGTTAGCCGTTGAGACCTTAAGTGATTTACTGTGATAATCAGAGTTGCATTAAACTCACGGAGAATCCAGTATTTCATGACAGGTCAAAGCATATCGGGATCAAATATCATTTCATCAAAGACTATGTTCAGAAGGGAGTTGTGAAGCTTGAGTATATTCCCACTGATGAGCAGGTTGCAGATATTCTTACCAAAGCCTTACCATGGGGCAAGCATGTCTACTTCAGAAACAAGATGGGTGTGGTGAGGAACACCTTCCTCGGTAAGAGGGAGTGTTGAAATTTGGTACCGGAGGACAGGTGGTTCCCTTAGGCTTTGATCTTTGGCCTAGGGAAAAGTGTCCAAAAGATTTTAATTTTTCTCCTAAAGTGACTTTATAATTTTTATAAAGTTAAAATCTAATTTAAAAGTGACTTTAAGTGATAAAGTTACTAAGTCTAATTTTAAAGTGACTTTTAATAAAGTCAATGTAAAATTAGAAAGGAAAAGTGACTTCGGAAATAAATGACTAAGTGGGTCTTTATTAAAGTGGAGAGAATTAAAAAATAGAAAGTGAGACTTAAATGAGCATTTAATCTCAGCCCTTGATCTCAATCTATTTCAGCCATTAGATTTAGGGATCACCCAAAAGTCACTTAGGGTTAGATTAAAGGAGAAAAAGGTCATTCATTCTTTCATGAGCAGATTGAGAGAAGGAGAGCAAGAGAGCAAGGGAGATTTCTGGACAGGGAGGAAAAGGAGGCAGCAGCTTGGCACACCTTCCAAGGCAGCAATTTAGCAAATCCGTACAGTTGAGTGAGCACACTGTAAAAGGCAGATTTTTGGGCATGATCTTCAAGAGGACGTACAACAGATTCTCTGCACAAAAATCGAGGGCCATATAGCTGATTTTTTGCATAGAAATCGATGGTCGTACAACAGATTTTCTGCACAAAAATCAAGGGTCGTACAGCTGATTTTTTGCACAAAAATCGAGGTCCGTACAGCAATGCGTACAGTTCGTACAACAGTTTTCCAGGGCACGGAAAACGAGATAAGTTGTAAAGTTTGTTTGCTGAATTTTTGCTGAATATTTCTCACTATAAAAAAAAAGCATTTTCATAAATAAAGAAGAGCTCTCGAACTAATTTTCCCCAAGAGTTGTAGGGGGTTTTTCCAGGGTCACCTTGACCAAAAATCATTGTGTTTAAATGTGTTTAATGGCTGTTTGTACCAGCTGATTTTTTATTTCTGCATTTTCCAGCATTCTGTAAAATTTCCAAAATTTGTGTTTTCAGCAAAATTTATTTTTTCCAGTGTTGAATTTATGGATATGGGAATGGGCATTTAACTATATGGGAGAAATAAGGTGAAACTGAAAACCGGGGTGGGAAATGATAAATTTTTACACCATGTAGTTCATCCAGCATTTCATCAATACACAGAATTGGAAATTTGTTCTTAATCGTTATCTTGTTTAGCCCTTAGTACTCTACACGGCCTAAAGGATCCATCTTTTTTTTTGAACTAATACAACTGGCGCAGCATATGGACTTCTACTTTTTGTGATAATACCACATTTTAAAAGATCTTGGACTAATCTCTCAATTTTGGTTTTCTGATGATTTGGATATCAATACAGTTTGATGTTGATGGGATTTGATCCTAATTTGACTTCGATTGTATGCTCGATTTCTCTTTTAGAAGGCAACTTCATTCGAAGGTCTTGGAACACCTTCTCATGCTTTTCAATTAGTTCTTAGTGACTCTTCGTTAATCATATTTGAAGTTAGCATTTCTAATTAATTACAATGCACTAAATAAGCTAATGCTCCCTTCCAAATCATTTTCATCATCTAGGATGATGATACAATTTGATTCTCAAGGGGTTGGAACCCATATAACTTGTATTTCTACCCTTCCCATTTAAATTTTACAAATTTCTTTTAATGGTTCGCAGAGTAAGTGCCTAGGGTTTGTAGCCATAGGATAACTAAGACCACATCCACTCCTCCTAATGATACAGTGTAGAACGGAGACTCTAGATTATAGTCTTGAATCTGTAATTTGACTTTATGGCATTTCCCTACCTTTTCAATTTTCTTACCGTCAGCTACCATAACTTTCATGTTGGGCATAAGATGTTGAGAAATCTAGGGCATCGAGATTAATTGATTTCTCTTCTATTAGTAACTACTTGTGAATTCTTTTCACTTTTTGAGATTAAGATCTTCCTTTACTTAAATTATTATTGTTCTTTTTTATCAAACAACTACCAATGCATAAACCATCAAGAGACAAGAGACACAAAATATAGGCTATCAGTCAGGGCCAAAACCTCTCCTTCTTGACAGGAAAACCCAAACAAATTCTTCTTCTTATAGAGATTCCAACTTACAAATACCAAGACCAAGACCCTTGATCTACTTGCCATTCCAAGACCAAGACACAAGTTCCCTTGATGAGATAGTCAACCTTTTGCTCCTTCCTTCCTCCTAGCTCCTCTTCAGCTTCAGTTCCCTGCTACTTCAGACTTTCGGCCTCCTTGAATTAGGTTTGCAATTGTTGACCCTAATTCATTTACAAGACCTTCCCTTTATGACTTGATTCCCTTCGCTTTAGAGGGAGATCCTTTTCTTGGTAACTCGGCCCCCTTGTCTTCTCTTGATTTGACCTTCTTACAGATCTGCAATACTTCGGCCTTTTTTGCAACAGAAATAGTCATTTTCTTTGAGTGAAGGTTAACCCTAAAACAGATCCAAATAGCCTCGCTCTTCCCTCCTTCCTTTCACTGGCTATAAAGCTTCTTTCCAAGTGATTCTCGCACTTCCTTACACTTTAGACCTTGAGCAAAAATCTCTGCCTAAAATGATGTCGAGTTGCCCTATTTATAGTGGTTTGAGTCTATAATAAGCCGACTTGAGATAGAGTGAGTCGACATGTCTCTTTGTGTAGATTATCAAACAACTACCAATGCATAAACCAACAAGAGACAAGCGACACAAAATATAGGCTATCAACCACGGCCAAAACCTCTCCTTAGGAGGAAAACCCAAACAAATTCTTCTTCTTACAAAGATTCCAATTTACAAACACCAAGACCAAGACCCTTGATCTATTTGCCATTCCAAGACCAAGACACAAGTTCCCTTGATGAGATAGTCAACCTTTTGCTCCTTCCTTCCTCTTAGCTCCTCTTCAGTTTTGGTTTCCTTCTGCTTTAGACTTTCAGCCTCCTTGAATTAGGTTTGCAATTGTTGACCCTAATTCATTTACAGGACCTTCCCTTTATGACTTGATTCCCTTCGTTTTAGAGGGAGATCCTTTCCTTGGTAACTCGGCTGCAGATACACCGTTGTCATCTCTTGGTTTGACCTTCTTACAGATCTGCAATACTTCGGCCTTTTTTGCAACAGAAACAATCATTTTCTTTGAGTGAAGGTTAACCCTAAAACAGACCCAAACAGTCCTCGCTCCTCCCTCCTTCCTTTTGTTGGCTATAAAGCTTCTTTCCAAGTGAATCTCGCACTTCCTTATACTTCAAACCTTGAGCGAAAAACTCTGCTTGAAATGATGTCGAGTTGCTAAGAGAAGCTAAGAGGAAGGAAGGAGAAAAAGGTTGACTATCTCATCAAGGGAACTTGTGTCTTGGTCTTGGTATTTGTAAATTGGAATCTCTATAAGAAGAAGAATTTGTTTGGGTTTTCCTCTCAAGAAGGAGAGGTTTTGGCCTCCTTAAATTAGGTTTGCAATTGTTGACCCTAATTCAGAAACCTTAATTCATTTACAAGACCTTCCCTTTATGACTTGATTCCCTTTGCTTTAGAGGGAGATCCTTTCCTTGGTAACTCGGCTGGAGATACACCCTTGTCTTCTCTTGATTTGACCTTCTTACAGATCTACAATACTTTGGCCTCTTTTGCAACAGAAACAGTCCTTTTCTTTGAGTGAAAGTTAACCCTAAAACAAACCCAAACAGTCCTCACTCTTCCCTCCTTCCTTTCGCTGGCTATAAAGCTTCTTTCCAAGTGATTCTCGCACTTCCTTACACTTCGGACCTTGAGTGAAAATCTCTGCCTGAAATGATGTCGAGTTGCCCTATTTATAGTGGTTTGAGTCTATAATAAGCCGACTTGAGAGACAGTGAGCCAACATGTCTCTTTGTGTAGATTATTTAATTCATCTTGAAGTCGACTTGAAGGAGAGGTCTTGTGCTTGTCTTGGAGGGCTTTCATACTTATCTAATGACTCATACAAAATGTAACATGCCCAGGAAGGGTCCTTCATACAAGACATAAACTCAAATTGACTTTTATGACTAGATGACAAATCCTAAAGGCTCACAATGGGAGCCATCACTAAAATAAAAGTCCTTGTTCATGAAACCCATGAGACAAGTGTTACAATAATAATTTTATTTTTCTTATTTTCATCAATTACATAAAATCATAATTACACGTCATTATGAAGACCGAACATAGTTACACTTTTCAGCACTGCCTCTTAACTAGGGACTCAGGGAGGTATTCATAATGGTAATTGGTCATTCTCAATCTGAAGAATTTCTCATAAGAAGAGTCGGATTGTTAACCCATCTATGTAGCATCATATCAACCAGCATTATCACATAGCAAGGCCTTAACTAACAACTTTATCTCACCACGAGATGTGAGCACAATGCTGACGAGACCAATGATGTATAGACAGCCTCATCATTGTCTCTCTCGGAACATACCCCACCCAGGTTCTCAGGGTGTGTTCCACCAGCACTATTCTTATCTTGGATTCCCAATGCTCAAAGAATATCAGTCCTTTACAACTACTCTTATCTTGGATGCCCTAAGACATCCTCAAAGAGCATCGGATGCCAAATGTTTACCCAATCCTCCATTATGTCCTCCCAAATGAAGACAAGAATAATGTGTCTATTTCTCCCTCCTAATTAGGGAGGACGTATCTATTCCAATAAAGCAATGTACTCATTCCTACGAAAGGAGTGTACCTAAGCTCTCTCTTGGATTAGGAATTTTGCTTCCAAGTTTCTACCAAGAAAGAAACTTGCTTCTAGGCTCCCTCTCGAATAGGGACCTACAGCATCTCCTCAGATGGAGATGATGCAATAACCCGCTACTTGAAGAACTGCTCACAATGTCATGAATTTCTTTCCATTATCTAGGAGTCTTCATGTTTGGGACTTCTTCATAGGGCACAGACCATCCATCGGTTTCATCCATGAGTCAATCATGTCATCATCGGAAAGTGATCTATCTGTTCATATCTGGCCTTCCTTCATGCCATGTTTCCATAAGGATCTTTCATCCTACTACATGGGCATCGATGGTGGAATATATCCATAGATCTTCCCTCGGCAACCCTGCATAAGCCCATCCAGATATTTGTTCAAAAATTAGAAATGAACACTTAAATCAAAGTTACCTTTGTGATGATCTTTCATCATGACATCTTCTAGTTTGCATCAGCATCCTGCATACATATCGACACATCTCCCAAAGATATTTAGTGTCAAGGGTCTCTTTCATTTTCAGACTCCATCACAGTCTTCATATCTTTCATGGAGATATCCTAGTCAAATCTTCTTGGTCTTTCGGATGTTGATTGCCTTTAGCATGGTTGCATATTCCACAATCTCTTCCTTACTTTCTTCACATATTTCATTCCCAAGAACTTCCAATCAGAGTTCCTCGATTATAGTAAACCACCTCATATTACATATGAGGACATATTATGTTGATTTCGTCTAGTGAAGGTGTGACCCAAGCATTTATGCATTCTATCGAAGGAGGAGATCCTTCCTTTCATTATGCTCTCAAGATAGAGCATTGATCCATGTTACCTGCAACCATATGACATGACACTTCAATATAGACTGTAAGCATACATACCTCATTTTCCTTTGGGTCATCCAGACTTCCTGCAACAGCTTCCTTGATTGAAAGAGCTTCAATCCCTCGATTTGCTTCTCCTTTTATGTCATCATACCATCATCCCATGCATTCCACAAGTTTGGAATTCTTGATGAAAAACTTGTTTCCTCTCTTGATCGATTCAAATTTAATCTATCTCACCTTAAATTTGGATGTAAAACTACAAACCAGATTAGCATTAAGACATTCAAAGCCTATTAGATTATCCTCATCCATCAAAGACTTGTATAGGGATTCACCCCTTGTGTTGGCAATTAGACCACCTAAAGTGTGGAGTACGTCAATGAGGTGACAATGGGTAATCCCTCCAAGTTGTCTCTGGGCATTTTCCTTGTGACTTAAGACTTTGACACCTTTGGTGTGGATCAAAATGGTAATTTGGTGTGGATCTCAATGGTAATAGGTCTGATGATGGTATCCAGGAGGTGTACCCTGGATGAAATGTGTTGGAAACTTGGAACTAGATCTAAAAGCACTATCTCTCAAGGAGGGCAAGGAACCCATATATCTTGTTGAGTCGATGTTATAGGGTTTGGCACATACTAAAACATGGCCCCATGAACTGATCCCCCAAACAAGTGTTGGACATAGTCAGTCTTTTTGTGGCAGTAGAAATGCATTTCAGAAAGAGCACTCTTTGAGACCTTTAAGACCGTAACCTTGGTTTTATATAGGTTGATCATCAGCTATTGAAGGTCGTAAAAGCCAGATAGAGCATTAATATATCTTTGTAAGCCCTCAAGAGAGGTCATAAGAAACCACCAAACAAAGAGAAGAAGAGATATCAACACCTAATGTAAAATGCAGTCGTCACCATCAACAATATGGTGGTATAAAGAGACTCCAATATGTTGATCTAGATTCCAAAACATGTCGGCAACACAACACACCCTTCCCTGACTCTAGTGTGCTTCGAATGAAATAGAAAAGGCAACGTATTGTTCATGGACTCATAGACTCTTATGATGGCGACAAGAAGGGTCTTCAAGATAACAATGCCAAATAGCCTCTAAAATAAATCTTTTCATGGTACCATGTCAACTGCCTTCCAGAAGCCTACAAAACAGCAAAATACTTTTGAACAGCAATGACAAGCCTCCTTGATGATGGCCATAAGTGCAAAGATGTGGTCAACAGTCTAGTACTACAGGCCGAAGCCAACCCATCCACCAGCTCTAAGATGCCTACTCCCAATCTTATTCGAAAACCATGGATGAAGAATTGCATCATAGAGTTTTGAGAATGTCTACCAATGATGATAGGCTCATACCTATTGAGCTAGCCCTTGCTTTGAAAATCATGGCAATATATCATGGACTCATGAGTTAGGACCATGGCGAGGGGAAACTCAAAATAGACAACATGGTTAAACAAGTATGCAATGTGTGAGTCAAGAGAACAAATACCATGTTTAAGGAACTCAGCATTGAAGCCTTACTCAACTGCTGCCCTGTTAATTCTCATAAACCTTACTGCTCCCCAGATGTCTATATCAAAAAAAAGATGGCAAAAGTGGGGAGAAGTGATACAGGTAGGACTTCGTGCAAATACATCATTTATTGAGACCATATGGGAAAGCAAGGCCCAAGGATCTAAGTCTGGGTTGAGAATAAACGGTGCCCTAAAGCCAAACAATTTTTAAAATTGATACAGGAAAAAGACAAAGGAGCAAAATTCTAAGAACTAGATACACAAAAACTTAGAATGCTTCAAGTGATATTTATTTATCAGAGGTCTCCCTGAGTTGTGGCTCCAGTTAACAGAGTTCAGAGTGAAAGGAAGAAATCTAATGGTCAAGCATGCTTTCTGGATAATTGGTAAAGGTCATCGTGCAAGATTCTGGGACGACCCATGGCAAGGTTTTTTTGCCTTGTTGAAAACACACTAGACTGGTGAGAGTCTAACAGCTGTTTTTATAAAAAGGATGGATGAAAATAAAAAGCGAGTGGGAAGTAGTCACTAGAGAAGAACAGAACAGAGGTATAGGTCAAGTGAGATGAAAAAACTTGAAACAATGGCCTAGGAACCAGCATAGGAACAAGACCTTTGAAAAATGGAAGATCCCATACAGGTCAAAGCCCAGATAAATTCTGTTGGAAACTAAAGGTAAAGGATGCCTATACTATTAAACACAAGGTTATAATTATGCATTAAAAAAAGATTGCAATGTAGAAAAAACTCTGTTTGAAACGGGTTTTGGACAAGGAAGATATGTCCAAATCCTCAGTTTTATGTAACCTCTCATGTCTTGTCTGTAACTACGTAAGGGAAGTCACCATTGGCTCAGTTAACACAAATTGTCACCTTGCAAGGTGATCAACGGATTGCATTGTAGGCTGGCTTGTTAACCAGGCTCTGATCTTCAAGAATTCAAAACCTCATAGTGACAGAAACTCATCCTACAAAGGAGAAGTCCTAGAAAGAAAAATTAGAGCAAATGATCAAAGGAAAATTGGAATCCTGAGTCTTGAATATATGAAAACGGCCCTTTGCTTAGTATTTTTGGGAGTGAGCTTTTAATAATCTTGTCATATCCTATGTCACAAGGTTCGGCAAACCTGAAGGTTCAGGTTCGAAATTCGGCGAACCTGAATAAAAAAAAATAAAAATAAAAATTTGAAATTCGTTCAGGTTCGCCGAACCTGAAATTTGAACCTCAAGTCGAACCTGAACGAACTCGAACCTAAACGAACCTCAACGAACCTGAAGGCGAATTTTAACGAATTTTTTAAGGTTCGATTTTTTTAATGATGCACTAAGAACTTCATTATGATAGCCATGATAGCTATTTTACCCTACCTTCATCACTGTACTCTAGACCATCATGTTGACTGTGATCATGCGAGAGTGTATTCCATGACTGCAGGATCATTGTGATCTTTCTTACATCGAGACAATGAGATCATGTAAAGATAGTGAGGGATTCGAAGATCTTTCCATTATATATATATATATATACATTGACTGTTAAGAAATAGATCCACCGAGATGAGATACTATTCCTCACTATACTGAGCTCCTTACTGTGTCATTTATTCCGAGACTGTAATGGTTACTGTGGCTCTTTGTTATGTAGGGATTGTATCCTCCGAGAATGATCATTTATGTGGCTTTGTTACTGTGCCGCAATTGTAGTATGTATATATATATATATATATGATTGAGACAACGTCTAACATCAATCTTATTAGGCCGAGAGAGAGGTTCTATCACTGTTGTTCTTTGTCTAGAGTCTAGACTTCTACAGGAGTATCACCGAGGCCTTGATGCCAAGACTGCTATGCGAGATCCATTGACACTGTGCCTTTGTCCTAGATCTTTGCTTCTCCATTCAGCTGAGATCCTCACAGGTATGTCGAGATCACTAGTTGTGCAATTGTGATATGTCTAGGTAAATTTGTATGCTAAAACAGATATGTCGAGAATGTCTAATCCTTCAATCTTTGCATTGTCCATTATACAAGGTTATTCCTGCTCCATTAGACCAAAGTCATATATAGATATATATATAAATATATATATATATTGAAAAATATGTATAGTCGAACCTAATGCCGAACCTCATTCAAACCTGATCGGAAAATTCGAATTCGAATCGAACTTAATCGTTGTCGAACTCGAACCATGTGACATAGGTCATATCAACCATTTCAATTTTGCTTGAAGTTAAAAGTTGAAACTAGAAAAGCATGCCACCGACATGCTGCCTAGCATTTGTTGCATCGCTCAGAACCTTATCATTATGATTGTCCACATACAATACAATAATGATCTTTGGCAAAATCTACACTTACTCATTTGGAATGACTGGGAGCTCACTACTTAGATTTCAGCATTTGATGGAAGATTAAAAAGACAAGCCATAGAAAAAGGAGAGGCAATGCACCAAACCGTTAACTGGACAGTCAAATTCCAACTGAGATAGTCTCACTTTGAAGGAATTGCACCAGAAAGAAGAATATGGAACTGCAAATGTCTCATAAAAAGCTCCAAACTAGTATGATTACAATAATGGAAAAATGCAAATCCTGGATCAATTCTATGGGTGACCTGACCCAAAGGATTCCATAACAGGGAAAAATATATTAGCTTATGTCTGGGGGGCACAAGAAATATGTAAAAGCAATTGTTGGACTAGTTAATATATAACTGTTAATTTTAGATAACAATGGCATGTTCTATGCTTAAGAGCAATTTACTTCAATTTTCCTTATTAGCCCAATATCAATTTCCAGATTGGCAATCACATTAACATGACAGTAAATGCTGATAGAACATAAATAAAAAGCAGAAGACAAGCCAAGACAAGAGGACGCAATATTTGGCAGACGCTAGGGAAAAACCCCAATGTGGGGAAACCCTTTGATCAAGTCTTCTTATTATTCTTCAAAAGTTCAGAAGAGAGAGAAAGTACAATATACAAAATTCACTTGCCCCATTACAATCAAATCTGTCCAGTCAAACTGCAGTCAACAGGATGCCCTAACCAGAAAGTCAATGTTGGTCAACTTAGCAGAAATCTTCCTCCAAATCAACTCGGTCAAACCCAGTCAACTCAGCCTCCAAGGATACTCTGAATCAGCCCAAAACAGTCCCGAAAATATCAGTCAAACTCGGTCAAAACAGAGTCAAACTTTGGTCAACGCTGGTCAAACAGCTCAGAATGCCTTGATTTTTGTGCCCAGAAATGTGGCCTGTCCATACAGAAATAATTCCACAAAAATCACAGTCAAACAAGGTCAACGCTGCCTGGTCAACGCTGGTCAAACTTCCTACAACTTGGTCAACGTGGAAACAGAAAATTGCAGTCAGATTTTCGCACGTGCGGAGGAGAAGAAGGCTGCCAGAAGTTTGTATGACCCAATCAGATGAGGAAAGAGAAATATGTGTGAGATGAATGATCTCCAAAATGAGGTAGATGCACCTTAATATATCCAACGTTGAGGATGAAAAGACATGTCTTTTGGGCCTCTGAGCCTACATTAGTTTGCTGGCCGATCTTGACAATTTGTCCATAAACGAAATAAATTCATAATTCCATTTGTACATGTCAGAACGAGATGATCTTTAGATCAATCCTACACCTTTTGGAAAGAGGAATCCAATAAAAATATCAGCTTCATCATATGAGCTGTCCAAGGTGGAGTTCGGCCCTCGTTGCCAACTTTAACAATAACCAATGCTGAGATACAATAGAAAATAGAGCTGACAAAGTTACTGGGAGACATGAATGAGAAGTTATAGAAGACTGAAGCAGTGCATCTCAAATCAGAAAGAGACTAGAAGAAAAAACATAAGCTGCTGTGGGATTATAATAAATATGCTATGTCAAACCAAGCCCACATTCAGCTATATCTGGATTTCTTAAATGCTGCTTTGAAAAGACCTGATCTTGACAACTTTATGCAGATGGAGAAATGGAAGAATTTCTTCAAGCAAATGCTAAACTTGGCCTCAGTCAAATGGTCCGGGTTTGAGTTCAGCTTCAATAAGGAACACGTTTGATTCAAGTTCAAATTTTTTGATGAGGTTTGACAAACCATCATTGACCTTAAAATGAAATAGAGCTCAAAATAGTAAGAAATCAACATCAGTAGACATAAAAAAATGTTATCATGGACTTGGAAACTGCAAGGATAGACTACAGGCTTCAGCTGTAACATGATGTTATGAGCTTGAGCTGTGGAACTGATCAATGACCATGAGGATAGATGAGGTTTGCCAAACCTCGAAAAAAAATCAGATTCGCTGAATTTTGAACCTTAAGGTTGAAGTTTGGCAAACCTTGTGACATAAAACATGAGTACCCCTCCATTCTTCATGTCAGACCATAATGCCATTAATTCAGGCAGCAAGAACAAGAACAATCTCAAGGACTGACAAATATAAATCTCTGTGTGGACTGACAAATATAAATTTTTACTTATTTTTTCAGAAGAAAAAATGTAGGAGGTAGAGGCATTTGGCGTTATAAATGTAATATAACATATATAATGATGAATCAGTAAGCTAGCTAATTCTGAATAGTACAATCTTGGAATTCTGAAAAGTTCTGATTAACTATTAAATTGTAAATCACTGTCATTTCTACAACTTTACTGATTCCTATGCATTAAGCCTAATTTCTGCTGCAAAGAAGATATCTCTGGAGCTCAAGTAAACAACAAATCCAGAATAACTTGCAGAAAAGATATAAACAGGAAACCTTTGAACAAATAATTGCATAGCCAGACTCCATTGATGCCAACCATATGGACATTATCTTTGCGATATAAGAACTCTAATGACAATGTAGAATGATCATTACGGTTCTAGGATGCAACAGTAACTGAGGATTTTTGTATCTGATAAATAGGCTCTCTTATTAGAGTTAAAAAAGAAAAAACGAAAAGGAGATAAAGTTGACCACAGGAGAAAATTTTGCGCAAATTAAGTGCCAAGTCATTAGAATATTATGATGCTGGTATTGCACATATAGGAGAAAATAACAAAAAATAACTCACCATGCTGGATGCTGCACCACCTCCCATCCCAATGCGATATGCAGGACCACCAACCTATGACCACAGACCAAAATTAAATTAGTAGAGTAAATGAGTAGTAAAACTTGTATAAGACCAAATTATGGAAAAATTGATGATCCTGCACATTGTATGTACACATTCATCTTTATTGTTCAAGAAAACTAACCTTGACAACAAGCATTCCGACATCAGGTTCTCCTTTCTCTATATGCTGATGGTCAATCTATCACATACATGACAAATGTTACGAACCTCCCCATGTTAAATATCTCAAGTTTCTGCATAAGATGTTCTTCAATACTAAAAGTCAAGACAATAACTAGAACCTGGCCAATTCCTGCACTGAACATGATGGGTTTAAGCCATTCCCGCCTCTCACCATTTGGTAACCTCATCCCAAATGTTCGTGTGTACCCCTACAGTAAAAAGTAGATTAGACACTTAGTTGGGATTTTAAGCTTACATAGACATCAGAATCAACAAATAAAAATCATAGCCGCCCAATACTGCATTGATGAATATAAAAAACCTGAATCAAGGGCTCTCCAAACTTGTTGCCATAATCTGATGCACCATTGCTTGCATCAATTAGGATCTGCCAGATATATTAACATCATGAATTAATTTAAAAGAATTCACTGGTTAGAATGGCATGAATATTCAACATGGAAACATCGAGTACACTTCAGGCTTCCAGCAACAAAAGAACTTTGAGATTTCTAGAGATATGAATATGCAATTCAAGGAAAACCTTAATATTTAAACATGTTAATGAGATATTTTTGGCATATGTGTAATATCCTAGGGTAATTTTTCCCTCGGGTTTTTCAACAAATTTCCTTTTTTATTCAGATTATAATACAGAGAATTCAAATATGCAGTGAACAATACTATTTCCTTCAACAACACAGTAAAGATTTAAACACAATACCATCGTAAATTCAACAGTACCAATACATATTCAACAGTTCAGTATCATTCCAAATTCAATTAGGACTTAAACTACAGCATCTGACAAAGGTCCTGTTGTCGCCCCGATTGTACAGGCACCACGACAACACTTCAGAACAGTGGTTGTCACTTTGATCCCCGCCCACTCTGTTCTAGCTGTCTCCCAACAGCAGGCAATGGGTCGTAGACCCTATGGAATGAAGTGAAGGAAATCAAGTTGAGAATCAACTTACTTGGAAGACACAGATGAGTGGCCTAGCCACTTGGTTGAAATCAAGGAAGATTATGACTAAATTAGATTTTCTATTATGAGACCAGTGCCTTAATGGAGTCACAAATTCATGTTTCTTATGAATTGGAACCAAATCACTGGATGGACACTCGTTGCTCAAATGATTGACTAACCTATGTGAGATACTTATGCAAGAGATTATGAGTGACTGCTATCTTGGATTAAGATTGGCTAAATTACTTAATTACTTATGTGAAATTTATCTTAAGAGTACTTAACAATGTTATGATGCAATCTTAAAAAAAAATAAGTTTCAAAAGGTACATGTGTAAACTTCAATAACTGATTCACCAATTAACACAAGATGTTATGCCAAGCTATGAGATTAATGAGATTAGCCAATTTCAGATATATGTCAACAATAAATATTCAGAAAATTCAAATTTGATCAATGTTATAACAGCATTAAGAAATGTTAAACCAACAATGTTTATGCTTGCCCAAGATCACAAAAATATGCCAACTTAAAAAATTATGTATGTTAATTTTCTCAAGATGTATATTTCAGCAAGATTTCAAATCTGAAGTATAAATTGCAGCAGTAAGTTAACACACAGATCAGCAAGTAGTGATATCAGCACTAATGCCTAAAAATTGTCGATCTTGAGGAAAATCAATTTTTAGGATTTTTTTTAGGGCTTGGCTAAGGAAATTTCAGTTCTGATATACTTATTTCAGCAGTGAAACAGTGACAGATCAGTGAGCTAAAATTGCCAAAAATAGATAACCAATATTTCGATAAATGGCAAAATACACTAAAACTTGAAAACTTCCAATTTGAAGGCTTTAGGAGAATTTGATTCAGCAATTTTCAGAAATGCTACGTTTATGACAGCAATATATTAATGACAGATCAGCAAACTGAAAATATTACAGATAATCCCCACAATGTCTAAAAATAGTAAGTTTGACGAAAAAAATTGAAAATTCAGATTTTTTAGACTTTAAATATGATATGATTCAGAAATGTTCAGATCTGAATTTTCACATCTATGCAGAAATTTCCAGCGAGCTAAAATGACAGATCTAGGTCAAATTAGAGATGCCCAAGTGGCAAAAATTTGTGAAAAATGAACATTTTGCAATTCTAAACAATTTTAACCATACAGTAATTGATCTTAGGGCTCAATTATTTGTGTTTTGCTTTGCTATAGTAAAATTGCAGAAAAATAAGGGTTTAGACATCAAACCCTAGGCCCAAGGCCTCGAAGATCCCACCTTTGACAATCGTTGAAACTTTGGGATAATGTTGCCGCTTGCTAGATATAAATTTTGAGACCTTAATCTTGCAAAATCGCCAAGTGTTTAGCGTTAAACCTTCAGATTAGTGTTTCAGTGCAAATTTGGGGGGGAAAGGGGTTAAGAAATGGAGATCAAGGTCACGAGAGCAGAATTTGTGGGGATAAATGGGTCAAGATGATAGATTGGGGGTCAATAAGGCTAGAAAAGGCCACAGAGAGTCAACGTTGGGGGAGGAGAAGCCTCTAAGGCTTGCCATTGGGCAAAAAGGGCTCCAAGAAGAGGGCGTTGGAGTGTTTGAAGGCTGAAAAGGGCAGGCAAAACCTTTGAAGGACAGTCGTCTAGCCCTTCAGAGGGAGGTTGAGGCCAAAGGAGGCCACAGCTAGGCCCTGTAAGGCCTAAAACCTTCTACGTTGGTGGTTGGAGAGGTGGCTGAGGTCTCTAGGCCTCAGAGAGGCCAACAAGGGCGACGCAGGGGGAAGGGATGACGCAGAGGCTGAAGGACCGGATCAAGTCCCAGGCAGGCCAAAAACTGAAAACTCTTACTCTGAAAAAAACATTATGCTTCAACTCTTTGATTTTCAGAAAAATTTTGTCGTGGGATACTTGCAAAAGATTCCAAGAGACTAGATCTTACCCTCAAGGGCCTATCTAGCTCTTCTTCCACTTAACTCCTTAATCTAACCTGCAAAAATAAAAATAGAAACTCCCAAACTCCAAATATATACAAAATAGATCTAAAACCCCAACCCAAGCGAAGATCAAATCCACCATATAAAAACTAGAGATCCAAGCAATAGTGATTCTTGCCCAAGTTTGTGAACTTGGAGGCCAAGGACTGAAGTACCTGCAAACACTATGTATTTATCTCAAAAAATAATCTGTTAGATCACATAGGTAATCAAACCACCTAAGATTAGCCCAAAATTATCAATAGCATGATTTTATCTCCATCTAATTTAAAAAACAGATCTTACCAATATTCAGCATAGCACCTGTAGTTAGCACATACCACAAATCAATATGTAAGAACACCTTGAATTTCACCCCATAGTCTTTTATTATGATAGAAAAATAGTTCCCAATGGGACAATAGTTTACACAATGCTTCAGCAGCAATTCTAGCCAGAGATCAAGATGACTACACACTCAAATGACTCTAATTTATATATAAATCCTCCAAATGGAAAAATAACAGCTAGTTTCTTTGATCCTTGTCAAAATAATCTTGGTCGTTGATAAATACTTTAAGATCTTTAATCTTGGCCCTTAATTTCTTATTTTTGAGGAATTTTCGAATTTGTTATTTAATTCCATTTTAATTTAGCTCAAAATTAATTATTTAGAGATAATCTCCTAAAAAATTTGACTTTGACTTAACCACCAAAGTCCAAGTGTCAAAATTTTCTTGAAAAAGACCATATTCTCTTGGTGGGGGACCTTTAAAAATTGATTCCTTCAAGACCCACGAATTTTTCCATTTGGAGAATTTATTTTCCTAAACAATCTAATTTTTACTCTAATTAATTAATTTGTTGGCTTAGGATTTAATTTAATTTTGCCAGAAAAATTAATTAATATACACATGAGGGGATTAATTATTTTTCCAACCCTCTAATACATATGATTTTTTCACTTAAAGACTCAAAGAGGGAACACATTTGTCTTAGACACTCAAGACACGTAACCCGTCTGCGACTCAATATGATCTAGTAAACCAAGTGATTTGTAATAAAATAATTTAGCTAATTAGCTTAAATTATTCCCAAACCACTTTTACATCAGACTCGACTAAAACACTAGGACTCACCTAATAACTCGACAATAAATTTCACACTAGCTTTGGGGGTTTAAGTTGGAGGGAAAAAACTCTTCTGATTAGCCGTGTTGAAAACACAAGTAATCAATGAGGTTAAAAAATCTCCTAGGATGGAATTCGTCATCAAATTATAGGCTTACCTAGGTTGTTAAATAGACTCATGGTTTTACTAAGATCATTTACAATATGTAACTTGTAGAATGGCATGACTATGACACACGGACTGTTGATATGTGATCTGATCCTTGTTCAAAAAGTTGGTACTTCTGATTCCCTGGAACTTTGATAATTTGAGTGCAACATCTGGCTCCATATGGGGTCAACGTTGCTTCCAAAAAGTAACATGAGAATCCCAGAATCTTACATCCAAGGAAATAAAAGTCCATCAAACAAATATCCATTCAACATCGAAATCATCATGCATATATAGAAAATACCGCTGGAATAGAAAATCTATCCTAACAAACTGAAATATAAAAAAACATAATATAAATACATGAAATAAACTATCTAACGACATAAAGTAATAGGGAATAAGGTTAGAGATACTATACAAAACGATGCCCGTGGCCTCAAATATCATCCATGAGGAACAATCTTAGTCATCTGTCTGTTGATTGTTAGATCACTCGGTTGTTTTTCAGATGTCCTTTGTTGAAGTTTGACCCTTTTAAGTCGGTGTGACTGCTCATCACTGCGTTGCATATCTCTATCAATCTGAACCATTCTTCTTTTTTTGATTGGTGGGGGGGGTGGGGGGTGGAAAAAGTGACATATCTCTTATTCAAATTGAGGTGAATGCTCTTGTGGTACAACCTGTTCACCATTTTCCAACTTCTTTAGAACCTCCACATGGTATCTCCTTTCTACTTCTTTGTATAACATGACCATACCATCTGCTGCTAGTGGAATAGTAGAATAAGACATATCCATTTGAATGCACCCACCTAGATCATCCGCAAACAACCAAGAGAGAAGCATTCCCTATACATTTGGTGCATCAATAACTGCAATATCCATGGTGATGATCTTGTATGGATAATATGCTAAGGCAACCTGTAAATACCACACCAAGGACTTCAACCTTTCTAGAGTCTATCGAACAAATGTTATGATATGGTCTAGAAATTCTTAAGTTTAATTGCTCCATAACCTTCTTGGTCATAACATTCTTAGATGCACCAGAATCTAGCATGCAGTTGTGAAGTAATCTGTCATTGATTTCCAAAGTAAGAAAGAACAGTTCATGATTTTCATTAGTCATATAACAGTTGATATCCCTTAATTTGATTTCTTCGTCCTAATGATTAATTCCATTATATTCTTGTTGAAGCATACCCAAAGCCCTGAAGAAAGATGTCCTTTGAGATGGAATCTTTAAAAGTTCAAGTATAGGGACAAACATCTTAATATTATTTATCCATGCGACCCAATCCATGTTCAAACCAGATTTGTATCTTTCGGAGGGAACCTGCTTGTTGTGACTTTGACCTTTGCCCTTCCTTTGATATGTGTAACCCTTACTTTTTGCAAGTTCTAGAACTTGTTCCGGAGTTGGTTTATCACCATATAACTGAGTAATGGGGTGATTTTCTTCATCGAAGGTGTTTATTGCAAAGGTTGAAGAAATCATATTGATGCATGGGCTTTCACTTGATTCGCCTTGGCTTGCGTTATTACTTCGTTGATATCTACTTTCTTCTAAGATTCTTCTAGCCAAAGAACATGTACTTTCTTCATGAAAATTGTCACAAGGTCTATAGAAAGGAACAGATTCATCAACCACATTAGCAGACTCAAGCAGTGTAGGAGGCCTTTGATAATTTGCCGAATTCCTCTTTGGTCGCTAGTTGTTATTATTCCCTCTATTGTTGTTATTGTTTCGGGGAGGCATACTCTGTGTTTGCATCATGTCATTCCTTTCCAATTGTATTAATTGATTATGCATGTCACTTATCTATTTGGTGTGTTTCATTTCCATATCCCTGACCAGTTTGGTTAATTCTTTGATCGTCTCTGATTCGTCTTTAATTTTGACCGGAGTTCTTTCATAACCAGGGATCTCAGATTTACCTGATGCCTTTTTGTCTTTTTCTAACTCTTCAGTCGTGCTTTGGGCAGCAGCGAAAGTGGCAGGGTGAACACGCCTTATCTCATATTGGACTTCTACATGGTAAGCCTCAAGATATGTCGGAGGTTTGTAATCCTGAGTCATGTCCCTTAGTAATTTATTGAACCTATGGTTAAATTCTACCATTGCTTCATTTTCTTTCTTCTTGATGGTATTGAATTCTTTCACCAAGTATTTCTCTTCCCTCTTATCCTCGTATTTCTCTCGAAAAGCATCAAGGAGGGTCCTTAGAGAATCAAAAGCATTATTAGCCTTGTCATGAAACTAGTCAATCGCACTACCTTCCAATGATGATACAAACATTTCATCTTGACATCTTCATGATTATAGTCTGTAGCATGAACATATCTATGGAGGAACGAATTAAACGTCTTTATATGCTCTTCAACATTAATAACAATATTCCCTTCAAAGATTAGCAATCTATTCATAGTTGACTCATTTGGTAAGTAGTGAGGATATCCCTAGATGTTGGTGAAATTACCAAGACCGTAATAGTCACCCATGATGTTTTGATCCGGAGTATTGATAAAAAGCAAATGGAGATCAAGGAGAACTTCCTGCCTGAGAAAATTTAAACGATCTCTAGAATGTAACTTGTTTAACCAAGCTCTTAGAACCTTTTCAAAATCGGGAGTGGGGTTGACCACACTACCAGGATTGCTTCTAGAGTACGTTCTATTGAATGGATGAATAAGTGGGGTCAAGATGATAGATTGGGAGTCAATAAGGCTAGAAAAGGCCAGAGAGAGTCAACGTTGGGGGAGGAGAAGAGAAGAGAAGGAAAGGAGAGGAAAGGAGAAGAGAAGGAGAGGAGTCAACTTTGCATGCATTCACTCTTCATGTGTGAGATTGGAGAAGAGAAGGAGAAGGAGAGGAGAGGAGAGGAGACAAAGTCGACTTGAAAAGGAGGAGAATGAAGGCAAATCAAGTGCATGAGAAGGCAAATCGTACAACCTGCGGAGAGCACAAATTCTAAGGCAGATCGTGTTGGAAATACTGAGAGGAGTGTGAACCATTATTTATTAGCAATTAGGAATTTATTAATGTTTTCAAAGCATTAGTTAATCTTCACCGGTTATTTAAGAGCATAGATAAACAATACATAGTGAACACAAAGATTTTTAGGTGGAAAACTCCCTTCGGGACAAAAACCATCAAACATTTTTCTAAAAAGTTCTTCAACTCCAACTGAAAAGAAAGTCCCAACTCCCTAGAACTCTAGAAAAGCATTCATTCTCCAACTCCTATTGGATGGACGCCCCAAAACCCTGGTTTTATCAGCAGTCAGCTGAAAGGATGCTCCAACACCCTAGCAAGCTCCAACTTGCGCTAGCACCACTCTACCACCCTAAAGTGTGATGCTCCAACAACCTAGCATGCTCCAACTTGTGCTAGCACCACCCTACCACCCTAAAATGTTTTCAGACTCCAACTTGAAGGTGACTTCAACCACCTCCCTAGCACCACCCTACCACCCTGAAAATGACAATAATTTAATACAATATTGTGGATTCTCGTACCAGGAATAATGGTCCACTTACAATGATATATAATGACTTTACTTCAATTGATCAAAATCCCTAAGACCTAAACCCTTGTCCCAACAACAAACCCTCAGACCAAATCACTCCTACAAATCCCTGTACAATGATGCCTTTACAAATTTTCACAAGACTCTGAATTTACATCCCACAACTGCACAATGGCAATGTCCTTGAAATGAGGATGTAGCTAGTGATGAAAATTTGAGTGCTTTTCTGCCTTCTCTGTTTTAGAGAATGATGAAATTGCTCTGTCCTTGATGATTGAATTGCTCTTCCCTCACTGCTGTAGATGAAAATGCTTGGCTTATACTGCTGCTAGAACCCTTACTGCTGGAACAAACCGCTCATCCCAAACTGATGACTTTGACTGGAGAAATTTCTGAAACAATACCTTTAACAACTGCAATTTTGCTAAGAGAGTGACAATGTGACTCTGCCTTCTGTCTCTGATCAGTGCACTCTTCACTGCTCAAACGGTATAGACAACAAGAGAAGAAGCATAAGCCCTTGCTATCCTTGATATACTACCATTCCGAACTGTAAAGGCTTGATTCAATCAATGTTGTCACAATTCTCATTGCTGGAATCTTCAAATATATAAAAACCTTTGCTCTAAATTACTGTTCGATTAGCTTTGCCCTACAGGTTAGGTTTCCTCAAAATGATCATATATCAATATATACGACTACGCCTTCTTTAATTGTTTATGTGATCAAGGCTGCAAGTTGGCTAGATAATACTTATGTATGCCAAGAAAACTGCAACTTCTAATCTCCAGTTGACAGGTCAGAGGTATACTCAAGACTTGGACTGCTCAGATTATTCACAGAAGTCGACTTTTAAAGTGTCCATACACACATGTATAATATAATGATGCTTTAGATAATTACCTTTGTCCACAAGCTTCAGTGAGAAAAGACATCCTTTTAGAATGAAGTGTTGCTTCAAGGATTTCGCTGCTTTTATGCTCAAAATACCAGATTCATGCCTGAGGTATCATATCCAAGATGACTGTGAGGATTTAATGTGAACTGTAGAGCTTGAAGATGTATCTCAGAAAATCGCTTTAGGAGTTGCTCCTTTGCTGGTTCTTTCAATTATTGACAACAAAATACAACCTCAGAACCAAACCTTTTCACAAAGCTGAAACTGTAGCATCTTCAGGGAGACGAGTCTTTGACAATGGATCATTTTTGTTCTACGATGCCACAAGACCTTCGGTCTTCCTCCTGCCCAAAAAG
The DNA here is from genome assembly GCA_000404065.3 of Pinus taeda. NCBI lineage: Eukaryota > Viridiplantae > Streptophyta > Pinopsida > Pinales > Pinaceae > Pinus > Pinus taeda. The sequence goes on from APFE030090921.1 coordinate 111,384, forward strand.
GCCAAGTTGAAGCAATTTTAAAGGGACAAAACAGAACTCAACTTCTACGCTGGTCTCATCAAAAGGATGGATGATTATGCTTTGAGATACTTGGTCGTGACCTTTCCTTCTGCAAAAATAGACCCAAACGAATCTCAATAAGAACCAAAACTAACCAACCCTTCTCACCAAACACCAAACCCTATCTTCTGATCTCTCTTTTCTTGCATACGGATTGAATTATTTCAGAGAAAAATCACAAGAATAGTGTGTTGAAGTGTATACTTTTGAGGTGAGGTTTAGGCCTCCTTTTATATTTGATCCCTTGGATAGAAGGGGCTTCAAATGAGCGTTGGAGGACTTTGGATTAAACATTAGAATTTACTTGCCTCATAGCCAAAGCAAAGAAAGTTGTCTTCCTTTTAGTGAATGGATTTAACCTTTAATGTTTGAAGGACACTTCCTATAGGTGCAAAACACTTGTGATGCCCTCCTCAAGATGATTGCTCCACAAAACATGATAAAGAACCCTTATGCTTGATGTCTAATGACAAACAACCAATGAAAGAGTGCCATGTCACCACCCCTTGGGGTTTTTGCCCACAAACTCAGGTCTTCAACTTTAAACACATATATCTCTCAAACTGTGAGGCCTCTTGGGGCGTGCCACATACCAGTGGAATCATCTCAACCAGGAGAATCCAATAAGGATGATCCTGACACGAACTCCATGAATTTCCATGTCATTTTGAGCGACAAAAGATGGAGCATCTCCTGGTGCTGCTTGGGTTGACATCAATGACAACCACCTATCAACAGATCATGCAGTTAAGAGGGCACAAATTATTGTTGTCTGAGTAGCACGATTTTCAAGGAACAGCAATGCTGAAATCGAAGTTTGTTAGAGCAGCTATCAGGGCACAAAAATCTAGACAAGCTGAGCAAAAGTTTTGGGTTGAGTCTTTGGCACATAGATCGAGGATATTGTACAACATTTAATGTTGTTACAGAGCAATGATTTCTGAGCTGAGTGGCATGCAAATAGAGTGTACTAAAGCACAGATTTCGAACCAATGGTAGCACAGAAATCAAGGACAGCTACATCTCTATTTTCAAGACAACATGAGGCAGGTTTGAGATAAGTCTATGTTGTATTAATTACTGATTGTACTATTGTACCAAATTCCCATAAGGAAAAATAAATCTCCATTCTTCACTAGTTTTCCCTTTGGGGTTTTTCCAGGGTCAAATTGACCAAACATTTCTTGTGTTTAAATTTCATGAATGCTTGTGTAATTTCTCAAGAAAAGTGAAAAGTGGAGTAAATCTCAAGTGTTTCTTGTTTTTAGATTTAAATTCAAGTTTATATCAGTTTCTAATAATTATGGGAAGGGCATTAAACTTGATGTGAAAACCAAACTTGAAACCGGCAAGGGATTTACAGTCAAAATCTCTACACAAAATTTTAACAGCACCGTGACAAGGCCGAATCAGGGTTGAAAAGGGATCACGCTCCAGAGTTAAAGGGTGCAGCTGACTGAAGTTGATGGTAGCGAAGGATTTTTCCAAAGGTACTGAAGCAGTGAGTTAGGGTGGCACATAACACAGTCCAAAAGCAAAAGGTTAGGATGTGTGACCAGTTGTTGAATAACAGAACCATGGATACTTTTAGTTTGTTAGCATAGAAACTAGTATGTGTTGTTAGCCTATTGGGATCTAAGGATCTTTGTCCTTTGTTGATTACTAGGCTAAGATACTGGAAACACCTGAAGAAATTGCTAGAAACACGGATCCCCGTTTCCGAAACGGAAACGGATACGATCCTTGTTTGAAACGCCGTAAAAACATTTTGTGCCATTTCAAAAAATCAAAAACTTCAGATTCCTAATTGAATACGTTTCCAAGGGTTTTTAATTTTTTTGGATCCGTTTCCAGATTTAAATCCTGACCGGAAACCACCCTTAAAATGTTAAAACACACGAATTTATACAAACAGAAAAAGATAGATGTTCGAAAATACAAACATAAGGGTTTGATTAATGTCTTCATAAAGAGACTTATTTGAGCGATAATTCTCAGTTTGGTTAAGGTTTTGTTAATTGTCATTGGTTTTGCTCTTGTTTTCGTAAATCCCTCCAATATAACAAATCTTCTCTTGCCAATCTTTTGCCTGCATATAGTCAAGAGACCAAGCTGACATTGAGAAGATTGAAATGTTCAAATAGGTCTTAACAGAATATCCCAATGATCCCATGGGCCTTTTAATTGTCATGCAAGGAAAATAGATGCCACCTGCCATGCATGACACGTTCCTTGAAGGAGTTGGACCCGAAAGCACAAAGGTTGTAGCATTTTTTATTACATTACTAATGATGATGATAATATGTTGAATGTTATAATAAACGCTAATGATAATGACAATGTTTATGCTGAATTGATGATGATGATTTGTTTATGTTGAATTCATGATGATGATTATGTATTTTTAGATATAGAATCTAGATTCTAAAAGATGATGAAGAAATTTCAACCCCTACTCCGGTTATCAATTTTCCTTATCTCTCCAAGCATTTAGTTTTAAATCCAAGCATGATAAAATTCTAAAATCTGGAAATGATAATATTTTTCTGAAAACACAAATTTAGAGATTTTACAACTGCTAAAATTGCAGAAATAAAACACAACAAAATTATGACAGCCACACAGAAAATAACAGTGATTTTTGGTCAATGTGGCCTTAGAAAAACCCCCTACAACTCTTGGGGAAAACCCGTTTGAGAGCTCTTTTTTATTTCTGAAAATGCTGTTACAGAGAAGCTAAAATACACAGTAAAAATTCCAGCAACCACAAATTACAACTTATCTCGATTTTCATGCTTGAACTGCACCTCGAAAATCGTGCCAATCAACAAATAGCCAAAATAGAAATTTTTACAGCAATAAAACAGCATTAAATGCTATATGGCCAACCTTGAAAAATGTGCCCAAAACTTCTTGTCCCTCTTCCTCGATTTATGTGCCTTTCTCCTGCTGTATTTTTCTTGGGTTGCATGCCAATAAATGTTGCGGCCCACATTCGGTGAAATGTCTTCTTGCTGCTCTCCTTCACTTCCTCACTGCTCAGAAATTTTCTCCTTGCTCTCTTTTCTCCCTCTCAAATGTTCATGAAAGAATGAATGATCTTTTCCTCTTCTCTTCTCCTTTTATTCTCTAAATGACCTTTTGGGTTACCCTAAGATCTAATGACTGAGATTCATTTAAATCTAGGGATGAGAATAAATGTGCATTTAATTCGCACTTTCTACTTTTTTAACTCACCCACTTAAATAAAGACCCACTTAGCCTTTTATTTCCATAGTCACTTTTTCACTTTCTAATTCTTCATTCACTTTAATAAAGTCACCTTTCAATTAGAATGTTACTTTACCAATTATAAAGTCACTTTTAAATCAGAATGTAACTTTACCACTTATAAAGTCACTTTAGGATAACAGTAAAAAATAAATTTGGACACTTTTCCCTAGGCCAAAGATCAAAGCCTTAGGGAACCACTTGTCCTCTAGTACCCAAACTTTAATAGATGAATGGTAATATGAAATATATATATATGTCGTTTCCTTGCCGTATCGTATCCAGATTTTTTGAAAATTTATTGTATACGTTTCAAACCCCGTATCCGTATCCATTCCCGTATAAGAACTGGTCAAATTAGTCCTAATTTACAGTGGCTGCTTAAAGAATCAATGGTTGTTTGAATATCTTATTATCCTATTTGTAAATTTAAATAAGGAACATTATTGTTTCATAGATCAATGAATATTGCCACGCAGTTATGAAATTCAATTATGTTATGTGTTTTATTGAAACCCTAACTCAGAATTGCATCCCAAGGCAATCCCAAGAAGGGGTATTACATGTTTCTCTTATTTGATGTAGATGTTGGGTGGACAAGTGATGGTGCAAAAGGATTCCAATCTCCAAAAGCTTGCCATTAGAGTGCTCCTATGGATTTGAGCGCAACAGGAGCGTATTTGAATAAATACACACCTAGAAATGCAATATGTTAAAATAATCAAATTATATTTTTAAATTCATTATAAATTATAATTTATTATTTTTATAATTTATAATTTATAATTTATGACCCTCATACAAGCCAAAGTCCCAGTGCCTTAATGACATGGCCCACATCTACTACAATCTCCAATTTGGATAAGGTAACCTCACAAAACACTTGATGTGGACGTCATCATATTGGATGGAACTGACACAACTATTTCTTGGAGGGTTGAGGCTGAGAGGCCTGTCATGGAAACAATCCATGACTAGATAGAGAAGGAAGCATTGGGGGAGGTGGTAGCCATAGCAAAGAGAGATTGAGGAGGAGAAGGAGGTGACATCACCTAGCATAGTCACCAATAGAGGGCATCATAGTCTACCTCCTACTTCTTATGGAGGGTGTCAGAGACCAACGCCAACCCCAAGACATTCTTCCTCTAGAGGAAAAGCCATTACCATTGCCCATAAAAGGGCGCAAAGGAAACCACTAGTTCATGTATCTAATTTCCTAAGTTACTGGGATATGGATACAAACACGGATCCAAAGCTGGATTCGCTAGTTTTTTTATAATCCAGGATCTGGATACGGCAAGGATACGTCAAGTACAAAAAAAAAAAAAAATATAATAATATTTTTTATATTTTAATAACACATTTAGAGTTCAAAAATCAAATACTCCTTGAAACCATTAGATATATTATAAATATAAAGACTGAAACACTGAAATGATGCATCATCCCTCATACAAAAAGGATAAATTCGTAAATGATAATAGTAAATACATTTACATATCTTCAAATGGATCTGCATTATCTTCTGCATATTGCAACTATACATCATGAATAGATGATGGGGGTCCTAGAATGTAGGAAGCTGCATCAGTAGGCTAGACTGGTGGAGGAACAATATCCTCAAGTAGTGAGTCATGGCATTCGGTGTCAAGTTCAAGTCAGAGATCTCAGGCTCCACATCCCACAACCTACTCGAACCTCTTTTATACGCTGGTTCAACATGTGATAGAAGACAGAGGTTGGGATGAACATACACAAGATCCTCAGCCTTTGTCGCTCCCAACCTATTTCACTTCACTAAATGGATGAAGCCATATGTACTCCAATTCCTCTCAGCCGATGAGGAACTAGAAACCTATGATAACAACCTGGTGGCTGGAGTGGAGATATGAATGTTATCACCACCATGGAAGCCCCACCAACTAATAGGATCAAGATGCCCTCGATCATCCATAGCTACAGGATCTGAAAAGCTACTAATAGATTGTACAAATCCTCCAAATCTTTGGTGTACTTCCATTGCAACCCCCAAATCTCTATAAATTTTCCTTAAAGTTGTCTTGTATCCTTGTACCACTTTAGAATCCTTGTTTGGCGTTGTTCTACCAGGTAAAGAAAAATTTTCGAATGATAATATTTGGGGTGCAATGGATAGACCAAAATGTGTAATGGTGTGGTCATTTTGCTCCACCTTTCTCTAACTACGCCCTTCACTTCATAATAGAATGTTTCAAAATGATCATTTTCACTTGCCCTGATAAATTCCCTTATCCTCTCCAACATACTATCAATGTTTTCATAAACTTCCCCCAAGCAAGGTGTATCTGCGTCAAATGCCTTGATCAAGGTCAAGATTGGTTCAGTAAACCGCATAAGGTATTGGACCTTGTCCCACCATGCATCATCAAGAATGATGGACTTGATATTTTGCCCTCTATCAAAAGTAAAAGTCCTCCATGATTCCCAAAGAGGGTTAATGACCATTGCTTGTAATGCTTGTCTCACCTCCATAAGCCTCTTATGACAAGAGTGTGGGAGGCAAAATGAATTTCAGCAACCTACAAGTTTCAAAATGTAAAAAGTCAAATCTCAAATGAAAAATCATATATAAATTTGTAATTAAAACTAAGAATTTCCAATACAAATTTGAAATAATATCAATTAAAAAAAGAGTACCTTCAATAGCTCCAACTTTACAAAACCTCAATATATGGCCTAGAACATTGAATGATTGGTTATGAACATTTGGATTTCTTTTGTTGCTGCATATATTTCATTAATCCATTCAATCTCACTAATCTTGGCAAGCATAAGGTTCAATCAATGTACTGCACATGGAGTCCAAAAGATGTGATCATATCGGTCGTCTATAATCAAACCTGCAGCTTTACAAACCTGTGCGTTGCCCGTAATGACTTGGACAACATTATGTGACCCCACATTTTCTATTGCATCAATAATAATTGTGGATATGAAAGATGCATCTTTCTCTATTTTACTGCAATCAATAGCCTTCAAAAACATTGCCCCTTGGGGGCATACTGCAACAACATTAATTAACGGACGGTTTCTTTGGTCTCTCCATCCATCAGAAATGATGGACACCCCTGTTTTTTCCCATGTATTCCAAATTGCCTATAGCTGTGTATCCATGGATTGTCTCTCTGATGTCAACAAAGTAATGTGGACTTTTGCATATCCAGGGCTTTTGTACCCTTTTGGCGCTTCATTAACTGCCTTAATCATTTGATGCCAATAAGGAGAATGCACCAAATTGAATGCTAGCCCATTTGCATAGATGCAACGAGCAACATGTTCATCGTCTATGTCTCTACTCTCGTTATTGAAAGCTGCTTCAAGAGGGCCTAAAGTGGGCCTTTTATTAGTTGTGGCAACAGGTCTAGATGGCAATGGAGACCTAGTTGTAGAGCTTTGCTCAGGGTGTTTTCCCTTAGCAAGCTTCCTATCAGCAGCATCTTGCAAAGATACATAGAATTTTATTTTTCCAAGACTCAAACCTTGGCCAGGTTTTCGATTTGTGTCTTTTGGCCCAGCGCATACTTGCACCGCTGTGTTAGTTTGTCCAGTAAGATGGGCCTTTACTCTAATATATGAGCCATTTTTTATATCTTAGCATTCATGCAGTCACCAACCATTTGCATGGAGTTGAAGCCGAAGAGCACTATCTGCGTGGAGCGTGGAGCTTGTCTGCTGGAGCGTGGAACCTTGCTGGAGGTGAAGCCTATCTGCCGAAGTGTGGAGCCTATGGAGCTAAGTGTCGGACCTATCTGTGTGGAGCCGAGTGTTGGAGGTTGTCTGCTCAAGGTCGAGTCCCGACAAGATTCAAGGATGTTGCGCTCCAACAAGATTCAAGAATGTTGAACGCCTTTGGAGTGCCGACAAGATTCAAGAACAGTCTCTTTTGGAGTGCTAAGTGAAAGGGATGACTTTGGTTAATGAAAAATCCAATGAAAAACCAAGAAAGAAACCTAAAATTTAAAAACCTAAATGAAATTTGTTTGAAATTCGGCTTGACTTAGAAGGATCTGTTCTGATCTGAGGGATCCATTTCCCGAAAAGCCAGATCCGCCACCTAGATGTTTCTCAGCCAGTTCAAGCCGGATCTGGATCAAATAACCAAAAACACCAATTTTGGATGCAGACTTGCCAGATCCGGTAATGTAAGCTAATTTCACTATAGATGACTCCTGATGATGAGATACATTTATTATATTTTTTGCTGATATTGTGAAGTTGAGTTAGGAATCGATATTCAGGACATGATTCATTATTTGCTTCTTATATATTAGTTTTCTTTTCATATTTATGTGGCAATGCATTTATATGATGTTGTAGATGCTTTAGATGCTACAAAAAATGCAAAAAAAATGATTTTTTTTTATTTTTGTATTTTGCTGATGTTTGCCTATTTTTACAATTTTTTTCTTTTCAAGACCCTTGTCAATTTTCATCCTGATGTTGATGTCAGCAACATTAGAGTGAACCATTCACCCCATGTTAAATTTTAAAGACATGTTAATATATACTGGAGCAAAATGAATGTGTATTCCAAGTTCTAACATGATATATCTATTAAAATAATGCATGAGAATCTTTGTACAAGTAAAGTCAGTAAGTCACATATAAGATTTGAATATTTCATTTTGAATGCTATTTTAGTAACCCTCTCTGAGATGTTTTCCCAAGTTCTAACATGTCATATCTATTAAAATAATGCATGAGAATCTTTGAACAAGTAAACTCACATATAAGCTTTGAATATTTCATTTTGAATGCCATTTTAGTAACCCTCTCTGAGATGTTGGGAGCATTAACAGAGAAAACAGGTGGAAGATTTTCTATGGCCAGTCCTAGTGTTAAGGTCCAAAGAAGTTGAAGCTACGACCCTACCTGGCCAATGCCATGCAGATTGTACACAAGGAAAATGTATCTCAATCTGCCCAAATGTGAATATGATATGCAATGAAGTTTACACCCAATGTGAAATATGGCTAAGGCAAAGAGCAATGTTGCAATAATTGCAATCAAAATTAATCAGTGAGGGTTTGGAAAAAGAAAAAATCGTAAAAATTCACGATAAAATTGGTAAAAATTCACAATTTTTTCTCAAAAATTTTGCAACCTAAAAAAATCGCCGATAACATCAGCCGATTAAATCGTTATGTGAAAAAAATTGCAATTTTAAAAAAAAATCACGATTTAAACACGATTTTAGCAACACTGGTAATGAATGAGCAAGCTCCAAATTCTACTAAGATTAATGCATCAGGAATTGTCTCTCAACCTGCATGCCACTGGAGAGCATAGAAAAAATAACCCTTTCAATGCACAACAATGTAGTCAAAGATAGATCATGCCTTTTAAACTTGGGCATAAAGCAACATTTGAGTAATGGCATTATTGAAGTTAAGAGGCTAAAATTAAGTTGGGTCGGTTTGCCATGGTGGAATAATGGAATTCAATGTAAAATTTATGAAAAAAATGATCATGATGATTGAAGGCTAGAAGTCTAAGTGAATATTAATTTTTTAAAGAATGGCGAGGAAGTTTTTTATCCAAGCTCTAACTAGAGTAACAGAGAAGTAATGACGCCAAATTGCATGCAATGAAGAAAATATGTATGCTTGGGCATTGATTGAAAATGACACTACCGGGGCCAAAATACCAAAGAAAGATGTTGATGGGTTGCCATTTGCCAAAAGAAAGAGGCAATGCAAAAAGGAGTTGCCACTAATTGTTGATCATTTGTCTTGTTTCTTATAGCATTGTAACTACTTTGTGTTGCCAAAACACTATAAAAGAAATACACTAACTAAAACTGAAACAAAATAGGTGTAACGAACAAAGTTCGTATACCTGCAATAATCTTCAAAATACTTCGAAAACAAACACATCCATTGTAAGACAAGTAATTATATATAAGAATATTTGAATAAAAGTGAGATGATTACAAATGAGGGTGAAGGCCTGCTTATATACCCTAAGGAAGGGTCCTTTTATGAACAGTCATGTCCTTAGGGACACACCTCTACATTAACTAATTAATCATTATTCATAACATTGCCTTCCTCTTCAAAAAGCTTTGTCCTCAAAGCTTGTTGATGAAAAGGCTTGATCTATTTTCTATTTCAAATGTCTTCTTGTCTCGAAGTTGCCATCTTCTTTGATGCAAGTTGATATGATCCTTGGAGTGATATATAAAATTGTCGCACGGAGGAAGGATCTGACCATCCTAAATTAATCTTATGTGGAATCAACAAAGTTCGTATACTCAAAGAAATTCTTTGATACTAGAGAAATGGGTTGATACCAATGTAACGAACAAAGTTCGTATACTCAAAGAAATATTCTAACACCAATTTAACGAACAAAGTTCGTATACCTACAATAATCTTCAAAATACTTCAAAGACAAACACACCCATTGTAGGACAAGAAATTATATATAGGAATATTTGAATACAAATGAGACAATTACAAATGGGGGTGAAGGCCTACTTATATGCCCTAAGCAGATGTCCTTTTATGAATAGTCATGTCCTTGGGGACATACCTCTTCATTAACTAATTAATCATTATTCATGATGTGTTGTTATTATTTATATTTACATTATTTTATATCTATATTTTATTCATAACAATAGCTAGCACATGGTAAGTAACATTGGTATTGAAGAGAGTCAAAGAGACCGCGCTTGATTGCCGCCCTATAACTGATACCCTGCGCCTGAGGCCGTCACCTCGGCCCTGTGGCCGCTCCGGAGGCTTTCTCCCACGAGGTGCTGCGACCTGCAAGGCGCTTCCCTGCGGTGCATTGCCCTCTGCAATTGTCGGATCGCTTCTCCGCGCAGACTGGAAGGACTATGCCCGTCGGGGTTTGGGTGAGCTCGATCCGTTCGAGCTAAGGCTTCTTCAATGAAGTCATCAGCGCCCCCCCCCCCCCCCCCCCCTCTTTGAACTCGAGGCCTTTTCCAAACTTCTGAATTCTCTGCCAAAAAAGAAAACATCCGAGGCTGCTAAATTTGTGAAACGCTTGGATGATATCCCAGAGATTTCGCTTCCTCCTGAGAAATCGATTCAGGCGCCCTTTCTTTGGCTGAGCGCGCTTTGGTGGGGCAGTTCACCAGACTCTGGTCCTCCCCCAAAAACCACAGAGCGCTGGGTCGCAAGGATATGGGCACCGCTAATAAAAGGCAAAGTCACTTCGTATTTTCTGGGGAAGGGATTCTTCCTGTTTGAATTCTCTGAAAAGGAAGATAAGGATCTGATTTTCCATAATGGACCCTATTTCATGGGCCCCCAGGGCCTGTATCTCAATAAGTGGATGCCTGACTTTGATCCAGCAGTTGACGTTCCCACTGCCGTCCCTGTGTGGGTTAGATTGCCCAATCTGCCAATGCATTGTTGGAACTGGGAGTCCCTTAAGCACATCGGAAACACCTTGGGTAAATTCATTGATCGAGCAAACAGTAAAGAACAATATGATTGTGCTAGAATCTGTGTTGAAGTTGACCTTGAGGTCAGTCTGCCTGAGGCAATAAAGATTAGGGTTGGAAGTTGGACGCATCTCTAAAAGCTGGATTATGAGCAACTTCCATTCAAGTGCAGGAACTGCCAGGTCTACGACCATTTTGCTAGAGGATGCCCAAAAAATATTGAAGCGGAGAAAGGCAAGGAGGAAGGATGGACGCAGGTTAAAAGGACCAAAAGCAAAGCCCCTAGAACTGGAAATATCAATGGTAAAACTCCCCAAACAGGCTCAAGGCTTCAAACTCCTCACATGGAAGAGCAGGGAAATAAATTTATACAACTAAGCTCAGCATTAGAGGTTACCCAAGAACTGGAGATACAAAATGAAGGATCGCCCCAAAAAGAGCCCCCCCCGGGACCAAAGCAAACCGATAGTAATGCAGATAGAACGGAAGAGATACCCTCAGAAGAGGCTGAGGAAGTGCAAGGCTCGGAGGATTCAGAAGAAGAAGGCGAAATAGGTGAATCGCAAACCTCAGCCAGAAGATCATTGAGAGGCCGAAAATCTGCTCGTGAAAAAAGAGAGCAGGAGACCTATAAAGACAAACTGCAAGGAAGCCAACCCACCCTCGAGAAACTCTTGTCTAAAACTCTGGAGATGACTAGAATCCAGCCCTAGAGCTCTAAAGGAGCTCTCCATTCCAAATGTAAGTGATGAAGATCGTCTCCTGGAACTGTAGGGGTATGGGGAGCAAAATAAAAGAAGCTGTCAAAAGTCTGACAAGATTTGAATCTCCTGACATACTCCTCATCCAGGAGACCAAAATGGAGGACAAGGCCTTCCTCCATATCGGCAAAAATCTGTGGAAGAGAAGTGAAGGGCAAGTTGTCTTAGCCTGGGGTGCCTTAGGAGGCCTGGGCACCCTCTGGAATGCAAACAAATTTTCAAGGGTGAAAGAGATCGCCAACACTCATTGGTTGTTCTCAAAGTTGAAGCACGTTGACTCAGATGAAACCCTCTATCTCTTTAACGTGTATGCTCCAGTCAGCGCAGGAGAAAAAAAGATCTGTCGAGATTCTATTAGAGGTTTGGCAGACTCTGATGATTTAGCAAATATCATCATTGCCGGGGATCTAAACCTCACATTAACTTTGGCTGAAAAACATGGAGGAAGCATTATAAGGGATCCAGCGCGAGAATGGGTTGAGGATCTGCTCCAAGATTGGGACATGATCGACATCAAACCTTCGTCGGGCAAGTATACATGGTCCAATAAAAGACTCGGTCCGGGTCATATTGCTGCAAGGTTAGACAGATTTCTTGTTCAAAGTTCTCTTCTTTTACTTGGTTTAGAATCTAGAATGCATATTCTCCCTTGTAGTGTATCTGATCACAGGCCCATCAAACTTGATCTCTTGGCTCACATGGATCAAGGCCCCATTCCTTTTAAATTCATCCCCCTTTGGGTCAAGGAACAAACCTTCATGCAACTAGTAAAAGATACCTGGAAGCAACCAGTCAATGGCTCTGCCTTCTTTGTTTGGGAGGAAAAGCTCAGGAGAGTGAAAGCTGCATTGAAAAATTGGGTAAAATCTCTTCCCAACCCAGCAGTGGAAAGGAAAAAGTTACAAGAACGTCTCGAGGTCCATCACCTGAACTCGGAAAATGAAGAGATCACAAAAGAAATTCTCGAAAAGGAGGCGAACCTACAGCAAAAACTCCTTAAAGCAAGCTCGGCCGAGGAAGAGTACTGGAGGACCAAATCCCGTAGGCTTTGGCTCAAGGCAGGAGATAGGAATTCATCCTTCTTTCACAAGCAAGCCCAAGCTCGGAAAAATTTCAATTCCATCTCCGAAATCAAGGATGAGAACATCATCCACAGAGACATTCAAAGTATAAAAAATGTTGCCTTCCTCCATTTCAAAAATCTGTATAGTGAAAAAGAGGGCCAGGGGCATACTTCAACTTCTGTAAATGAGGTTCCCAATCTGATCTCCGCCAGAAAGAATCAGTTTTTGGAAGCAGAAGTCACTAACAATGAAATCAAAACCGCCCTCTTTGCTATGGAGCCTGATAAGGCCCCAGGCCCAGATGGCTTTACTGCCAGATTCTTGTAGAACTATTGGCAGATAGTTGGAAAAGATTTATGCAGAATGATCCGGAAATCTCAAGCTTGTCAGAAAATAGGGGGAAGCACCAATTCGGCTTTCCTGGCCCTTATCCCTAAGGAAAAAGGCGCCAACTCCTTCTCCAGATTTCGTCCTATCTCTCTTTGCAATATAGGCTACAAACTGATAACAAAAGTGATCGCAAACAGACTAAAAACTATCCTCCCTGACATTATCCCTGAGAATCAGGGGGGTTTTATTCAGGAAAGACAGATAGTGGACAACTTTATCCTAGTCCAAGAGGCGATTCACTCAAGCTTGGCCCGAAAAGAGAAAGGAATGGTCGTCAAATTAGATCTTGAAAGCACCTTTGATAGGGTGAAACATAGATTCCTGCTGGATGTCCTGTACAAATTCAGGTTTGGCCTCAAATTTATCAAATGGATCAAGGCTTGTATCAGTGAGCCATGGATTGCCCCCCTGGTGAACGGAAGAGCCATTGACTTCTTCAAAGCCTCTAGAGGGCTGAGGCAAGGGTGCCCTCTCTCCCCCCTGCTCTTTGTCCTCCAAGCTTCAGTGCTCAACTTCCTCTTGAATAAAAAGCAATCAGAACAAGAAATAATGGGATTAAACATCGCAAGAGGCGTCAAAAGCATAAATCATGCGCTTTTCGCGGATGACTCTCTCTTGCTAGGTGCTGCCTCCTTGGCCTTGGCTAGAAGATTTAAAGATGTGGTGGATGCCTATTGTGAAGACTCGGGAAGCAGTCTCAATAAAGGCAAATGTCATGTCTTTTGCTGGAATGCCTCAGCCAGATCGCTCCAAGCCATTTCTAATTGTTTTGGTTTCGCAGCCTCCTCTTCCTGGACATCATTCAAGTATCTGGGGCTCCTTGCCTTCCAAAAAAGGGCTCTCAGCAGAGACTGGATGCCGTTGTTGGAAAAATTCAAATCTAAAATTCAATCCTGGGGATACAACTGGCTCAATCTAGCAGGTAAGACAATGCTAATAAAAGCGGTTTTGAACAACCTTCCCATTTATCAGGCAGCAGTTATGATGGCTCCTATTGGCATCACGAAGAAAATGGAGGATTATATAAGAAACTTTTTCTAGAAAGGCGGCAAAGCTAATGAGAAGAGAATCCCCTTATTAAGCTGGGACATAATCTCATTACCTAGATTGGAAGGCGGATTGAATTTTAAAAATCTCAGCAATCAAAATATAGCAATGGGTGCAAAATTGTTATGGAGGATCATCGCCCCAAAGCCAGGTTGGGCGCAGCTTGCACTGTGGAAAAAATACTACCGTGGGCAGAGAGCACGCTGCCTGGACAAACCTAAGATAACCACATGAACAATGATTCACAAACTGTGTGAAAAAGCCTCCGCTTTGATTAATTTACACACGCATTGGATTCCTGGAAACGGAAAGCGCATCCAAATCTGGGACGATCGTATTATGGGCAGCGACCCCCTTGCCGATGACCGCTCTCTGGTCTTATTGAAAGAGTGGATGGACAGAGCCGGTATTAAAACGCTGTGGTATTTATCTCACTAGGAGAATGACCACTGACAGAGATGGAAAAAATTAGAGGTGTCGTTGAATCTTGCCAAAGATTAAGCTACATTTCTCTCCCATCTAAAAGGCAAAGCCCCTTTGAATAGCAGGAAAGCAGACATTCGGGGATGGGGTCCGACTCCTGGAAGTTATACTATCTCGCAGGGCTATAAACAGCTCTCTCGACATCCTAATGTCCCCCCTGATCCGAAGCCCTGGTAGGGGATCTGGTCACTCACAACGTTCTCGAAAATCGACTCCTTTTGTTGGCTCCTATGCCACCACAGAATTTTGACAGACGATAGGCTTCGGAAAAGAGGCTTTATAGGGCCCTCTCGCTGCTCGCTGTGTGGGGAACATGAAGAAATTGCCCCCCATATGATGCTCTCATGTAAATTTGCTGCAGACCTTTGGAAGAAGGCTTTAAGTCCATGGAGCATGGACTTCGCTCCCCCTAATCACTACTCAGAACTGTTCTCCAACTGGAAGCGCATGTACCCTAGTGGCACTGCTCAGAATCCCCATATCAAAGAAGCTTGGCTCGCCCTTCCCAAATTAATCTGCTGGCAGATATGGCTAGAAAGAAATCAAAGGATATTTAGGGATAAGAAGAGCGATCCCAAGATAACCTGGGTAAAAATTAAAAGTCACCTAAAACACTGTTTGGGAAACCAGAGAGACAGGACAGATCTAAGTGAACAAGAAATCGTATGGGGCGCCTCTCTTGATCTCCAATTCACTGATAGAGTTAGGACCCCCCCTGCCAAAACATTGGCAAATCCATCTTAAGGATACAAAACTTGTTGAGTTTTGCATCAAGAAGGCGAGGAAAGCTCTCTTTTTTGACGGTGCAGCAAAAGGCAATCCAGGTATTTCTGGAGCAGGTGGTGTTATTAAAAGTGTAGAGGGCAGAATTGAAACTAGATACGCTTGGGGAGTGGGCTCTAACACCAGCGCTCAAGCTGAAGCACTAGCTCTTCTCCAGGGGCTCAAGGTGCTCAAGTTCTTGGGAATCAAAGATGCAGTTGTATTTGGGGACTCTTAGACTATTATAAAGGCCATTGTCGACAACTCCTCTCCTTCAGATTTAAGACTATCCAGAATGCTGAGCAGAATTAATTCCCTGACAAACTCTTTTCAGAGTCTGGATTTCCTTCACATAAAGAGAGACAACAACAAAGAAGCCAATGCCAAAGCCAATAAAGCGGCTCTTCTCCCTCTCAGAGTTCTTCTAAGAGACGGCGACAAAGGCTGGGATCCCATCCCCTAATTGTCTGATAAAAATGTTTTACTGTCTAATATTGGAGCAGTTTGTTTGCATCTGCAAATTAGTAAAGATAGAGAAATCTGCAAGTAATATAGTATGCAAAATTCGCAGGCTCGTTAGTGGGAAAGTCATATGGTTCCTGGTCGAGGCGATATCTGAGCCCTCCCTTCCTCTTTGTAATCTGAATTGAGGCATTTCAGCCAAGAATTAATATATCATTCTAACCGTTTCTGTAAAAAAAAAAAAAAAAAACAATAGCTAGCACATAAAAACAAAATAGGTGGCATCACAACTACAAAAATAACAGATTTATTATGCACACAGCCTTATTGACCTACACTAGTGTATGTATAATAGTATCTTTGATTAACGAAACAACTGAGCAAACAAGTGAACATTAATAAGAACACATAAACTTAACCAACGTAAATCTAATTCTGAAGTTTTACAAAATCCCAAATCACATGTACCTGCAGCGGAGATGCCAAATTTGATGGATAAGAAAACGAAGGGTCCTCCCATGGAGCAAAAGAGCCTTCAATCTGCATAAAGCTTAAATTCAAATTAACTCTGAGTGACAAAACCACGGATCAATTACACTGTATATTGGATCCTTAACCAATACACCAATGTATGACCCCAAAGGTCAAGCAGTGTAAGCATGGTAAAAAAGCAAATGCAAAGGACAGTAAGAAAGCTTATTGCCTTGCCAGAGTACAGAAGAAATAAGAAAGGCCCTGAAAATAAGAGATGACAAACAAGAAGCAAGACCAACCACACCAAAGGAAAATCAATTCACATACCTGTAAATTTCCAACACAATAACCAGCAGTTGCAGCAACCACAATAGATCCTATCCCTGTTGCATGGGTATCTCGTATGCGCCCTCCTGCTCCAGTTTCTGCACCTGGAAAAGGAGCAACCTGAAAGGTGAACACAATTTATCAGCCTTTCACTATCTGGGAGACAATAGCAAGCATGCATACACAAAGAAACAAAAGTACATGCTCGCATAAATTCTGTAGCATCAGAACAATGTAACATCACATATTCCTTGAGGAATACCCTATGCATGATGTAAAACAATAACATATTTATTATTTATATTGAGATATCATCCAAAGCCCAGGGCCGCAGCTCTTTTGAATAAACCAAGAAGCAAACATCACTTTCATTATATATATCACATATATCAGCCTGATTCCCGTGGGCAGATCCTCATAACAGATCTTAATACTACTGCTGCAAAAACAGTGAGACAATATTCTATCGTGCAGTGATTTACTTAGATATGGTCTTTAACAGTATTAAACACACATTAACCATATTCATAGGATAGAACTAAAATAAACCACAAAACACCATGAACACATGATTAACATTAAACAAACCTACGAAGTTAAAACTCCAGCAAGAAATGAAGGGCAGTGCCTTGCTCTTATTATTCTCAAAAATTACAATGCGAATAAAGGGAAAACTAAAACACTATGGAATGATTAGACTGATCAGACATTGTGGCCTCATAAAGAGTTCTACAGGGTCACCAGCTTCCTCTACTCATCATGTCTCTCATCTATGGCCACTTGGCAATGGAACACAAATCTACTATAATAGGGATGAAACCCTATCTCTTATTGTTGCTAGGGTTTAACTCCCTCTCTTTGTTGTTAGGTTTAGGGTTTTGGTCCTTGGATACCTCTTCTTCTGATAAGAGTTAGGGTTTCAGCTCCTCTAGAATCTTCTTGGAAAGCCATGACTGGTTGACAGCACACAATGTTAAAAAATTGGGGAGGGTCCAGAAAACACAAAAATAGGAGGGAACAAAAAAATAAAAATCTGCAAACATCAACAAAATTTAAAAAACAAAAAAAACAAAAACAAATATTTATTTTTTTCAATTTTTTAGTATATAATGCATCCACAACATCAAATAAATGCATTGCCACATAAATATGAAAAGAAAACAAATATATAGGATGTACAAGGTGTCGAGTGCTACATCACACATCAATACTATATCATGTCCAAAATTTGGAATCCGGAGTCCTGAGTCAACGTCAAAATATCAACAAAAAATATAATAAATGTATCTCATCATCATGAGCCATCTACAATGAAATTAGATACATAAACTACTAACAAGTGATTTCCTCTGCCCTCCTTTACAGGAAAAGGTATTTGCTTTTCCTCTAGATGAGGAAGACCCTGGCGCTGGCATTGGACTCTAACATCCTCTAGACGAAGAAACAAGAGGTAGACTGCATCCTCTACTAGTGACCATGCTAGGTGATGTCACCTCCTCCTCTACCTATTGTGAAAATTCCCTTGAAATGCAGCAACTGGAAATTAATTCTCCTAACTGATTAACAGTTTATTAATTTTCTGATTGATATCGAATTAATCACACTACAATTTCTTCACCAAAAATAAATATTGCGGAAGCAAAAATAGGAACTAAGAAATACTAGCAAACACACATAAAATGACACAGTTATTTTTGGACAAACATCCCCGGAAAAACCCAATGTGGGAAAACCGTTGCAGCAGCTGAGGGTTTATTTTATTATGCAGCAGTGAATTCTGAATACAATCTTTGGAAGCGCAACTAGCTATCCAATTAGCAAGAATTTGAAAAAAATTTCAAAGATAAAATTATCTCACTCCACAAGCAAACCTCAGCCCCTATCTCTCTCTGAAAATTGGTCGTCCAACCCCTACGCAGGTCATTTCTACATTTGACGAACTGCACAGTTGTGCTAGGAATACCCCACAATCCTCGCAGTTGTTTTGAGAAAACCCACACGATACTCCCAGTTGTATCGGAAAAACCTGTGCAACCCATGTGACTGTTGTGGGCAAGCTTCGTCGTGGAATACTTTTGTCACTTCTTGTTGCCTCTCCAAAACTAGAAATATTCTTTTGGATCACTGTCTCTCCCCCTCTGACACTTGCTACTCCATCACCTAATCACTGTGTCTCACTCATGCATCCTTCTCACTCAAACTTCTCTCACTTGCTTGATCTATGCAACTAGGTAGCTCGATCTACCGGGGAACTCGCACACTGAGTGTGTCCTCTATCTACCTATTGACCTCTTCTTCTAATCTTCAATTGGGACTCCAATGGCCATGATCAAAACTTAATCAATGGTTGAGACCATCTCCAAGTCGATCAGTGTGAGTTTCTAGATAATTCATACATTTCTCAATTAATTTGTATTTAATTAACCACTTTTCCTAAGTTAGTGTTAGGAAATTTTTTTACTTATGGTCAATTAATTTAACTGAGCCATCTCTATGTGGAATTTCCATAAACGATTTCTAGGTTTTGGAGAGGAAGGTGTTCTCTCCAACTAATGTTGCATAACTACACAACACCATGTTTCTGCAACATCCTCCTATACATATTGTTGATGTCTGACAATTGCAGTTGTCTGCCACTGTCCACCACTACTACACAACTCTGATGTTGCATTTGTGCTGTTGTTAACACTGCACTGTACAACCTGTATTGCTGCCAACTCTGCATCTACATTGTAATTCCCTCTCAACTATTGTTCCTGCTACTACAACTACTGCAACTGAGAAGCATCCACAATACTAAATCAACTGTGTCTCTGTGTTGCAATTAACTCTTGAGCATCTGACTTCAACTAGCCTCTGCATTGTCCACTAGGAAATTTGCGTTGCTACTAACTCTACTACTGAGCCTCGTGCTCTATTGTCAACATTGCAATCTGCTCCTCAACATCTGACTACTACTAGTTAGCAACTGTCACTCTGGAATCTGACTACATCAACTAACACTAGTCCTCCTGCTATTGAACATTGTGGGCCCTTGTACCAAGGTAATGATCCATGAGGAGACACCATCAGATGCTCACCTTGATGAACCCTGCCCAAACCTATGCAACTCTGAACTCCGATCTATTCATTATGTTATTTCTGCTATGTTTTTATCTCTGCACTACTGCTGCAACTACTGCAATAATGAGTTTGATCTCCCAAATCTTGAAGCACTAGCTTCCAAAGGGATGCTCCCTCTAAAACTAGACTCCCTCTGAGTCTTGATCTCCATATGGGAAATCTCTCTGCTCCCTCCTGGTAACTCGCATTGTTCTCCTACACTACAAACTGGACTATGTAGCTCTGTGCTACGAATCTCTTATAGTTGGAACTTCCCCTGCATACTGCAACTAGGCAATTCACACTGCCTGTGTCACTGCATCTAGCTCTACAATTGTCTGACGTGTAATAACTGCAACTAGATTTGTAGTTGTCATTTGAATCATTGGTTGTGCCTACTGACACTGAATCTTGCTACTATGATATTGTGGACCCCTTTAGCAAAGGTGATGATCCTGCTGAAACAATTGGGACTGATCTAATTGATCTCCTAGTTGCTTCTGCATTGGACCCTACCCATTACGGCACATTGGAGTCTCATACACCATCCCCTCCTAGATCTGGTGCCCCACTATCTCCTTTTGAGTCGTGTCCCTTACTGGGACCCTTCTTCACTTTGCAACTCACACTAGAAAACTCATGCTCCGTCCAGCACTTGTCTCTGATAAATGGAAGTCAACCTGCTGTCCAGATCTAAATTCTACCGAAAATTGTGAAACTCAAAAACTGGGAAATAACCAGGAATCTCCTCCCTTTCCTACTTGGCTTCCTACACTGCTACTCGCACTCCCTTTTGGAATGCGCAATTCTGCTAGCTACTACTGCTACCAGCAACTGAAAAAATTTGGATTTTTGAAGCTAGAAACCCTCTGAGAGAAAACTCCATGTATATGTGCACTTTCTCTTCCTTCCGAAACTAAATCTGCTCTAACAAACTACTACAAACCCTTTATGCCTAGACAAGAATCTGCTCTATGAAAAATTTGAGATGCTTCTAATCCCTCTGTTGCACTCGCAGCTGTCCAATTTGTACTTGCACAATCTGCACGGCTATAAAGGGAAATCTCTGTGAAAATTCCCTTGAAATGCAACAACTAGAAATTAATTCTCCTAATTGATCAACAGTTTCTTAATTTTTTTATTAATACCGAATTAATCACACTGCAATTTCTTCACCAAAAATAAATACTACAGAAGCAAAAATAGGAACTAAGAAATACCAACAAACACATAAAATGACATAATTATTTTTTGACAAACGTCCCCGGAAAAACCTAATGTGGGAAAACCAGTGCAGCAGTTGAGGGCTTATTTTATTATACAGCAATGAATTCTGAGAACAATCTTTGGAAGCCCGCTTGGCTATCCAATCAGCAAAAATTCAACAAAAATATTCAGAGAGAAAATTCTCACTCCACAAGCAAACCTTGGCCTCTATCTCCCTCTAAAAACTTGTCGTCCAACCCTTGCACAGGTTGTTTCTACTTCTGATGATCGGCACGGTTGTGCTAGGAAAACCCGTGCAATCCTCGCGGTTGTACCATGAAAACCTGCATAATACTTGCAGGTGTACTGGGAAAGCTTGCATGACCCTAACTACGACTCGACAGAAAACTCCACACAACCCTTGTAGCTGTTATGGGCTAGCTTTGTCGTGGACTACTTTTGTCACTTGTTGGCATGTTGCTACCTCTCTGGAACTAGAAATCTTCTTCTGGATCACTGTCTCTGCCCCTCTAAAACTTGCTACTCGATCACCTAATCACTGATTATCTGCAACTGTGTCTCACTCATGCGTACTTCTAGCTCGAACCTCTCTCCCTTGCTTAATCTCTGCAACCAGGTAGCTTGATCTACCAAGGAACTCGCACACTGAGTGTGTCCTCCATCACCCATCGACCTCTTCTTATAATCTCTAGTTGGGATTACAACGACCACGATTAAAACTATTAATAAAGCACTTTTCCTAAGTTAGACTTTGGAATTTTTTAAAATTATGGTCAATTAATTTAATTGAGCCATCTCTAGGTGGAATTTCCAAAAACAATTTCTAGGTTTTAGAGAACTCCAGTGTTTTAGCCTCCCCGCCAAGCCTTGGGGCTATAACACCATCCGATGCTACCAAAACTTTAGCTATCACCTCTCTCTCCCCTATGGCTCTCACCTCCTCCTCTAACCATTTCGGGGCCAATTCCATGACCAGCCTATCAACCTCAACCCTCCATGCATAGTGGTGTCAATCCCATCCAATTAATTGACCTCCACATCAAATGTTTTCTGAATTTGCATTGCACACAATTGGAGATTGTGGTAGACGTCGACCATGTCATTAAGGTGTTAAAACTCCAATCTATATGAGGGTAATAAATTAATAATTAAAAATTAAATATATATATATATATTATATATTATATAGATATATGATTATAATTAATAGTGAATTCAAGAATTTAATTTGAAATTTCTTAAATTATCATGCTTCTTAGTCTGTATTTTTTCAAATAAACTCCATTTGCACTTGCATCCAAAGGAACTACATGTTTGGTTAAGCACTTGAATTGAAAGCTTTTGGAAATTAGGTACTCTGGCACCATAGCTTAGCCACCAAGCATCTACAACAAATAAGAGAAACATAAGAAAAAACATTTAAATTTCTACAGGTTCTTCCAGAGATGGCACCTTCTTATGAACACAACTGAAGAATCCATCCATCACCTTAGCATTAAATATAAAACCAAAAGAGAAAGACAACGTGGGGTTGAGGTAGATCCCTACAGCATGAATGGGATAATAGAGGGTATTGTCCCATCGCTCATCAATCACTCTCATTATCAATTGTTGTTTCTCATAATTCTCATCTCCCTTATCCTCATAATAGGTATGGATGGCTTCTTTGCCCCTATCCATGGCTTTGTACAATTATTCATTGCAGGCTTGTCTCCATCAACCAACCAAAGAAACTTTACCAAAGATTCAGTAATGGCACACACCTCCTCCATTCCTGCGCAAAAAGTCTCATGATATGAAACTAGCCTACATATGACCTCTCCCTTTGGTTTCCAACTAAAACATAAAGCACATCACTCCTCAAAAAAAAACATTATATTTACATCCCACACAAAATGCAAGAGAGATTGCAGAGATATGAAGCTAGTGCCAAATCATGCAATCGCGGGACGCACCAACTCCTTGTTATTGGTGAATCTTCTTATCAAGTTAAGCCGAGATGCATGATTACATATAAATTTTGTTATGCTCTTGGATGATTCAATAATATCCCTAACATAAGGAATTTTCCCTGTATCCTCTAACATCAAATCAATACAGTGTGCAACACATAGTGTCCAAAACAAGTTAGGATACCTCTCCATAAGCGACCTACTAGCAACAACATAATTTGCAACATGGTCTATCATGACTTGGACAACATTTTGTAGACCTGCACCCTAAATGAACATGTCCAACAACTCCATAATAATCATGCATCTTTAATATGTGCATATGCATTGATACATTTTATAAACATTGTTCCCTTGTGACAATTAACCAAGAAGTTAATAAGAGTTCTGCCCTTTTGATCAATCCAACCATCTAACATCACAATGCATCCAGCGTGGTCCCATGATGCCCTAAACTCCTTCAATCTAGTTGTGCAATTGATCTATTCATTTTGAAGAATAAGCCATCTCAACTCAGCATAGGAAGGGGCTTTCTACCCTAGGCCAACAATAACAATAGCATCAACCATAGGATAGTATAATGGATTGTTCTTGGTCATGTCAAAAGGAACGTCACTCCATAGAAAACAACTACCCAATTTCTTCCTTCTCCTTTATTTCAATAACCAACCTGATAAAAGGTTGTGCATCAAGTGTGGTTCTAGCAACAAAAAACAATGAGGTAGGTGCAGTGGAGGACATTGTGGAAGGTGATGTTGAAGAACCACTCTCACTTTGTTAAAATTGGCTACTAGGGCCAAACTCCATGTGGGTCATCTTTTTATCGCCGTTGTTATTTTTCTTGGATTCCTCTCATCGAAAGGTGTAGGATTGATTTAAAGATCATCCAATTCCGACATGTATTCATGGCGATATGAATTTATTTGTGTTATGTGACAATTCGTCAAGGTCGGCCAGCAACCAAATTACCCCAACTTATCCTCAATGTGGCATTATAAATAGAAGAGGTCTCAAGTCATTTTAGACTCGTTTGGATTTGGTGGCTAGAGAGATCAAGAGGGAGAAGCCCTAGCTACAGCTGAAGAAGGTGCACTTATACGCTGCCCTAATGAAGATCAAGCTTCGGTCATGAAGGAGACTTATACATTGTGCAAGTAAGGTCACCTAGCCGCAGGAGGAGACATCTAGACGCAGAGAAAGGAGTAATCTAGCAGCAGAGAAAGGAGGGTCAAGACATGCCCTAGCCGCAGAGAAAAGGAAGACTAATGCAGCCCTATAGGCACAGTCGAATGGAGACCCTAACAACTTTATAGAGAAGGGTTTAAGCAACAGAAAGGAAGACTCCTATACACTGTCACAAGAGGCTTAATCCGCAGCTACAGAAAGCCTAATTCCGCAGTCTTATCTGTTGCCCTAGCCGCTGTCATAAAGTGCCCTAGCCGCAGGCGTAAAAGAGACCCTAATCTGCTGTTTAAAGAGCCTTATCCACAGATCAAAGTAAGTCACTCATCCACAACAAGAAGGGACGTTAGAGTTACTAAGCCGCAGCCAAAGGAAGCCTCAGCACATCAAGAATAAGCATGGCCAGATTGCTGTAGGTGACAGCGTTGTAACAAGGTTATGACTAGGCATGAATTAAGGATTTATTTAGGCCTGTTGGAAGAATCTATAGCTTCAGCTAGCTGCTTTGCTAGGCTGCAAGCCATAGCAAGCAGCTAAGGCTGTTCTGAGGTAGCATTGCAGTGCACACTGATTTCAGAAGGCAGTGTGGATTAGGAGAGTCTCTCCTAGGTGGATTGCAGCCCTTGAGGGGCCTAGTTGACTGACAGCGTGGAATGTTACAGAGCTTCTCCTTGTGCCCTATCTAGAATTGCAGGAGCAGGCAATCAGAGGAATATTACAGCCGCATTGATGATCATCTTAAAGGATAAGCTACAGTACTCCTTGTGAATATTTGAAGTCTGTTAGATTTAAGACTTCTGTGATCCATAATGTATATAGATGCCTTTTGGATTATTCACATAATCATGAATTGGTCGATGTTTCGAACCAACTAATGTGGTCCATCTTGTCTTGAAGAATCAGTCGATCTTAAGGAATAAATAGTAAGGATGCATCATTGCCCAGAATTCGCTGTTGAAAACTAGCGGTTGGTAAAGTAGTTAAATTAGTTAAAAAAGGTAAGTAAAATAATAAAATAATGAAATATATTTGTTAAAAACTAGCCGTTAGAAATAAAAATAAATATTAAGGGTACCAAGGAAGTGTTTCCTAGTGCATTAGCCTTTTTTACTAGCAAGACAGTTTAATTACGTTTTTGGCATGTGACTTTATGGGTTATATTAAAGTCATGGTGAAAAAGTCACTTTGCATGGTACATGTACTAGGTACTTTATATTAATGTCACTTTATGTCTTAAAGTGACTTTATGAGAAAAAGTACTAAAGTACTTTCTAATATTAAAATCACTTTATATTTTAAAGTAGACTTTATGTGGAGAAAAAGTACAAGGTATAAAACTAGTTATAAAGTAACTAGGAGTCATTAATGAAGGGGGGCACATTAAAAGGGGTCACATAAGGGAATGATCACCATTAAATTTCAGCCCCCTTGATCAATAGCGTTAGGGTTCACCTATCTTATGGAAGCTCATTTTTCATGCTTCCAATGAGCATTTGGAGAAGAGAGGGAGCAAGGAGAAGAGGAGGAAGCTGTGATAGTAAGTTTGCCAAGGGAGAGAAACCACCTACAGCAAAGAGATTACAATCAAGCAGAGATTAAGCCTGTGAGGGAGCAGATATCACTCCAAGACTGCTGGTCCGAAATTCCAGGGAACTGCTTCAGCGTGAGTTCTAGTTTGACAGAGCTCAAATTTTCTGGAGAAGACCAGCGTGAAGTTCGAAGAATAGAGCTGCTGTTCCTGACTCGAAATTCGAAGAGGAGGCCTGTCTGCTAGAGGCCCAAACTTCGAGGAACTCTATTGACATTTGCCGACCAAAAATTCGAGGAAGAGGGCAGTCACTTGCAGGCCTGAATTTCCAGAAAAGGAGCAGATCTCTGGCACAAAGTTTATGGGAATTTTGTCAGTGAAAGAGCACAAAATTGAAGGCATATCAGTCAGCTGTCAGTGCAAATTTTGTCAGTGAAAGAGCACAAAATTGAAGGCATATCAGTCAGCTGTCAGTGAAAAAGCACAAAATTGAAGGCATATCAGTCAGCTGTCAGTGCATTAATTGTAGCTGTTAGAGGTTAACTGTGGGGCACGAATTTCTATGAAACAAAAGGCTGAACAGTGGCAGAGAAAGAGGGAGATAAGTATACTGTTGTTTTATTTCTGTGTATTTGTTTTCCTGAGAAGTAAATAAAAATCCTCCTTGCAGACTGGTTTCCCCTTGTGGGTTTTTCCAGGGTCTAGTTGACCAAAAATCACTGTGTAAGTTCTGTGTGAGCTTGTGTTATTTCTTCCTTATCAGCTGAAAATTAAATGGAGTAGAATAGTCCTGTATGTGTCAAGTTAATTAGTAGCTTTATCAGTTTTTATATCAGCTAACACTTTGGGGCTGTGGACAATAAACATTATGCTATAACCTTGAAACTGGGTGGGCTACAAATTTGTAAAAATTTTGCGCACTACATACTACCATACTCCATCTAGAAAACCAGGAAAGAGGGTGGAAATCCATAAGGGTTGACAAGGTAACAGCCTACTCACTTGTAATGCTTAACAAATAGACAAAATGGGGGGCTATATTTCTCCAGAAAAAAAATGTAGTGCCACAACATCATCTCATTCAAGTACTCCAAAGATGTAACTCACACACCTCTTTCGTTTATTACACCCAAACATATGGATTCTGAAATGTCCAATAAAATGCAAAAATAAATGTCAATGTATATGAAGAAAACAAACAATGCTTTATGGGGTTTATATTGATTAAAGTTCCACAGCAAAAGTCCCTAGAGCATGTAGATCCAAGTTTCATTTTGAGATGCCTATGCACATGTGTGTTCATGATTGCATTAAACATAAACCCCCTTAAATAAATAAATTAAAAATTAAAACAAAACAAAACAAAAAACAGAAAACAAAAACAAAAAAACACATTTTTGATGTTACGAGTGCACCACGTATATTAAAATCTCAATCTTCAGTTCACTGTTTTACCCTTGATTACCACTTAAAACTTGGATGCAACTCTCAACACTGAAGATATTACACATCAATGTCTCGAAACACTTTTGAACAATTACAACAAATCATGCAGCATGAAGAGTGGCAAATTTCTAAACCAACCTTGTGACACAAAGAACAAATAGACTGAAAGAGCATACCGCACAAGGGAAATTATGAGTCTCTGCAGTGAAAAGAATGTCAAAGTCACGATGAACAGTACTCAGTGGAGAGGTTGAGCCTGCTGATACTGGAATTAATGCCTGTACTGGAAAGCCTCTGATTGCACTGATGCACAATCATATAAATTTGTAACTCAGAACATCATCATGTTGTATTTAGGTGGCAGATAAAACCAGCAATTTCACTTCATAATCAATCTAGAGTATAAATCTATGTACAGTATGTCTCAGACTAAATTTTTCTTTAAGTTCACAACCAAAATAAATGTCTTTGAAGTAACAACATGGGAACAAAATGGAATCCAATTAAAGGTCTTGGTAAACCCAAAAAAGGGGTGGTGACATCCAAGAGTAAAATCTATGGGATTGTATTACTTTACCTTGAGTTGTCTTTAAAGCCAATCACAGAGTTGTTTGGATTCGCTTTCAGTGTATCTTTTACAATTCTCATTAGATTGGGGTGGTGACATCCAAGAGTAAAATCTATGGGATTGTATTACTTTACCTTGAGTTGTCTTTAAAGCCAATCACAGAGTTGTTTGGATTCGCTTTCAGTGTATCTTTTACAATTCTCATTAGATTGCTGGCAGTAACTTGTCCATCAATGACTAAATCTCCCTGATCATGTGTGAGACAACATTAATGGGACAGCTAAGAATTATCTTATGCAAGGCACAAAAATTTTATCTAAAACAAGATTTTAAAACACAAACCTACCAAACCAAGCATTCAGCACATAGGTAAAATTTAAATGAACACTTTATTGTACCTGGAAAAACCAGTGTCTGGAATGCTCACTGTTAGACTGAGCAATGTCAAAAAGTTCTACATTGGTGGGGTTGCGCTTGATATCATCTCGAAAAAGCCTCATGTAATACTACAGCCAAACCAAAATATTAAATTAAATATTCTCTCTCAAGAGAAAATGTACAGTTGATATCATCTCGAAAAAGCCTCATGTAATACTACAGCCAAACCAAAATATTAAATTAAATATTCTCTCTCAAGAGAAAATGTACAGTTGAACTCAACCAAAGTATCAGAGAATTGCAAGATTACCTCCAAATCAAAATCATCAAAAGCAAGTCCCATTTGTTTGTTAATCTCCTCCAAAGCTTCCTTTCCTTTCTTCAGAGTTCAAAAAAAGGTATTATCAAGAACTTTAACTTAAATTTTAAAATAACAAAGAAAATAAGATTGACATGTTGAAGTAAATGACAATTTCCCTATCCCATCCACAAGGACAATACCAGTTTCATGTGTGCAAGTTATGTTACAGAGAAGAGCTACTTATTACAGCTTAGTTTTGATTTCAACTTAGTAATGTTACTTGGGTTCAGTAACATTTATAATTTCTTTGATTCTAATTTTACACTATCTTTATTCTTTTTGTTTTCAATATTTATTCTATTCTATTCTTAATATAACTCAATTTATTCCAATTTCATTAAAGATTTCTTGTATAATATTCAAATTAACTTAAATCAAAAAAGAAAAAAATCTTAATTTATTTCATCAATTCCATATAATTCTATTTTATTCTATGTGGACCAAAATCAATCTCATTCTAACTAATTAATTATTAATAATATTTTATTCTTATACCCTTTGTTTTTAATTCTCCCATTACCTGTTTTGAATTTTCTGATCCTATCCCATAATTAAAAATATTTTTTATTTCCAATTAAATTAATACTAAGTTAATACAATTTTTTACCTATTATTATTAATAATAATTTCCAATTCTTAACAAATTAGATACTAATTTAATTTAAATTATTTGACCTATTATCAATTCGATAATTTGACCTACTTTCATTTTGACCATTTTTATTAATAAAAAAATTGTCCTTATCTGACTTCATTAATAACCCTTTTAGTTAATTCTTTTAAATTCAAGTTCAAACGTTCCTATTCATTATTAATTTCAACAGTCTCATCATTTTCACCTACCCTAACAGCTGTATTCTAACTCCATCCTCTATATACCAAGGTCTGGCACTCTTCGCATCATTAGTTAAGCTTTATGTCCCTGAATATAGGTGAAGTGTTCACCTGAAACATTGGGCATATCAACGAAAACAACACACAGTTTACCGGAAGGTTTCATCAATAGCATTTATGAGGAAACTGCAAAAACATTGATGGATCCAAATAACATAATATTGACCTGGTCATAGGTGACAATCTAGGTACAAGTTTGCTAGTGCTAGTAAGCATGCTGAAGACCCAACACTCTACTCAGTATGCCTCAATATTTGTGTGCATTTCACAAATAATGTTGTTCAAGGAATTTTCTTAAAGATTTACATCATGGACTGCCATTATAGTTTTAAGGGTTTTTGTGTGGATATTGTTTCATGCAAAATGTGAGTTGTTACCATATTATTCAAACCCGGTCGGGTCGAACCTGTAACCGGTCAAACTGTTCGGTTCATTAGCCTCCATGACCAAACCGACCAATAAATCCAGTTCATCCCCTTGCAAACCAACAGATTACATCAAACGGGTCATAAACTGGCCGGTTTATGACAGAACCTGCTAGTTTTTCCATAAACCGGTTAGTTTCGTCATAAACTGGCCGTTCATTACCAACATGGCCGCAGAACCTACGCGCAATGGTTTTGGGCATGCATAAGTGGTTTCGAGGGAAACTAGGCTTGTTTCCCTCCAAAAACATCCCCTCCAAGCCTTTAAAAGCATGCCTCCCCTCTCATTTACCTCACACATCTCATTTGGAGTTTTTGTGAGCTTGGAGAGTGATAAAATTTTGTTGTAGTGGAACAGCAAAGAGTCGGGGTTGTGTTTATGATATTGGAGCTACTTTGGAGTTGTCTAGTGGAGTTGGCATCTTCAAGAGGAGGCTAAGGCAGCTAGTTTGCATTTCCAGGTAAGGATTTTCACTTGAAAAAATCCATATTTCATTGGTGTCCGTGTATTTAATTTATTTTGTTGTGTTCTTGCGAATTTCAACTGCTAGTTTTCAAGTCTTAAATTTCAACCATTTTGTAGGCTAAATCTACCCCATTTTTTTTCCAAATTTATCTTAGGTTTTTCATCTTACTTAGTTGCATTTTTTTTAATTTGCAGATTTATTTCCTTTGCAAATTTCAAATATTTTGTTAGCCACCATGACTCCAAAAGCCAAGAACACTGCATAGACTCATTGTGATATGATTGATGGCAAAATGATTTGCAAATATTGCCAAAAATATGTTGGAGGGGGTATTTACAAGTTGAAACAATGCTTGGTTGGGATAAGAGCCAAGTAAAGCCATGTAAAGCACCTAAGAAGTGATAGGCATTATTAGGTTAGAATACCTTATGAAGTTTGAGAAGCTTGAGAATAATGCTATCCAAGAAGAAATTGCAAGGAAGAAGGAAATTTTACAAGCCGTGAGAGCTGGTGGGTATGAAGATTTTGAGATTCAAGGCTCCTTTTCTATCTCTTCCACCAGTGTCCATGACCCCTTCCACTATGTTCCTCCTGCTCTTGGATCTTATAATCAAGGCCAACAATCTAAAGGAAAAAAGATGATGAAC
Organism: Pinus taeda; assembly: GCA_000404065.3. Taxonomy (NCBI): domain Eukaryota; kingdom Viridiplantae; phylum Streptophyta; class Pinopsida; order Pinales; family Pinaceae; genus Pinus; species Pinus taeda. Next base: position 142,117 of record APFE030090921.1, read on the forward strand.
ATAAAGAGTTAATTTTCAATTTCCCTTGCCACTATGTCTACTAATGCTACTTCCTCCCAACCACGTCTAACTCAACCCACTTTGGATAACCATTGAAAAAAACCATGCAAAGAAGTTTATTTTCAATATATTGCTAGATGTTGGTATGATGTAGATATCCATTTTAATGATGCCTACTCACCTTATTACCAAGCTATGTGGGACTTTGTTATATCTGCAGGAAAGGGCTTCAAAGGCCCTAGTGTACATGACTTGAGGGAACTCTTTTGCAAAAAGAGATTGTTTGAATTAACGAATATTTGACTGAAAATAGAGTCATGGGCCAAAATAGGTTGTTCCATCATGTCAGATGGATGGACAGATGGAAAAAACCACACTATCATTAATTTCCTTGTTTCTTGCCCTCAAGGAACCATGTTTTTTAAATTAGTTGATGCAGTGGGGGAGGATTCGAACCTTCTATTTGAGCTTTTGGATGAGATGATTAAAGCAGTGGGGGAGGAGAATGTTGTGCAGGTTATCACAGATAATGCCTCAAACTATGGTCTTGTTGGAAAGATGCTAGAGTCCAAACATAAGACCATATTTTGGATTCCATGTGCTACACGTAACACATTGCATAGACCTCATGCTTGAGGGCATAGGCAAGGTGGAGTGGGTAAAGAACATTGTAGAGCATGCCAAGTGCATCACAAAATATATCTACACCCACTTATGGGTATTGAGCCTAATGAGAAAAAACATTGGGGGCAAGGAGCTTGTTAGGCCTGCAATTATGAGATTTGCAACTCACTTCCTTACATTGCAATCTCTCAATTCTCAACAAAAAAAACTTGCAGAAATTGTTTCCTTTTGATGTATGGAATTCATCTCGGTGGGATCATAGACAAGATGGCAAAGACACCAGAAAGAAAGTTCTTGACAATTTCTTTTGGAGAAAATCTACAAAGTTTGTGAAAATTGGCGAGCTACTTGTTAAGGTGTTACAAATGGGGGATGGGGAAAAATGGCCATGGGCTACACCTATGAGACTATGGATTAGGAAAAGGAGCAGATGCAGGCAACCTAGAAGGATAAAGTAGCTAAATATGGGTTTATTTGGGAGATCATTGATAACAGATGGAACAATCAACTCCATCGTCCTATACATGCAACCAAATATTTTCCTGAACCCAAAGTATCATTATAAAGCTCAGCGAGGAGAAGAGCACACTGGGAAGGTCAAGATGGGTTGTATGATGGCTTAGACTGCATGGTCCCTAACCATTCCGACTAGTTGGAAATACCTAAACAACTTAGTCTTTTCAGTAAGGCGGCAGGTACCTTTGGCAAAAACTTGGCAAAAATGGCAAGAGATGTGGATCAACCAAGTAAACAATTCCAATTTGTTTTTCTTTTAAAGTTCAATTATTTACAATTCAAACTATAAATACTTGCTTTTTACCCAAACTTAGAATGTAAACTGTTGTACAATTAAGTAATGAAATGAACTAACTAATGCCTTTATCGTTGCAACACATTGGTGGGAATCATTTGGTAGCCAATGTCCTCAATTGCAAAAGTTGCAGTTAGAGTCCTCATCCATACTTGCAGTGCTTCTATTTATGAGTGCAATTGGTCTATTTTTTAGTCGATACACACGAAGAAGATAATCTGTTTAGAACAAAAACAATTAAGTGATCTCGTCTTTCTGCAATACAACCTTTGACTAAGGCGTAACCAATTAATGAACAGAAGACCTGATCTAGATCCCATTGCGTTGGACAATATTGATCCAACATCAAAATGGGTGGAGGAGACTCAACCAACAACCAACAACTAACTGAGTTTGATGTTGATTTTGATATTAACGCCATGGAGTTAGGGGGTTGATCATAATGCAAATCTAGTAGTACAAATGGAACCAGAACCAATAGTTGAATCAAGGAAAGTCAAACAACCAATGGAAGGCACTAGTCATGCAACTCAACCAACTCATGCTTCCATTAGGTCTAGTTTTGTTGCTACTACTACTACTACTAAGGTTGCAGAGAAGTCTAAGTAGTCTTCAAACTCTGAGCCAGATGATGTTTATGTAGCTCCTATTGATGATCCCATGTCTAGTAGTGGTGATGAGTTTGATCATGATGAGTGGTTGATCATGTTGATCACTAATATGTAGACTTGTAGTAGGCCAGTGGCCCGATAACTTGTACCATTGTTTTTGGACTCTAGAGGCCATTTACAGCCTCATTGATTATGTATTTTGTTGTTGATATGTATTGCACTTGGTGCCATTTTGATATATTCATCTTTACATGGTATATAGATGAGCAAACTTCGCATATTTTGTGTCTATACAAGGATCTATGTTTATATGAATGTCGCAAAGTAACAAGACCCTGTGATTGATTCCACTAACATAGCACCACATATACCTAAATGCACCAAGTCCAATATCCACTTGGACCTAGTCTCACTATTGGGAAACATTGCATTGGCATGCTTTCCCAAGCGCATACCCTTTGCACACTCTCTCCTACTCCACCCAAATTTTCAGAAAACCTATAACCATTCTCCGTAACATATGAAGAACCCTATAGTGTAGGTGTCCCATCCTCTTGTGCCAAGTCTCACACTAGCTTTCACTCTCATGTATGAAAGCCTTCATTAATTGTCCTCTTAACAATTATAGGTTGTTCTCCCTACCCCCAATTACTCACGTCTTCCTAGGATCAACTCCTTTCAGCCCAATAACTACTTCACCTCCCGTGAAGCTGACCTCTAGTCCTCTGCCCTCCATGGCTGAAATTGGTAGGAGATTATTTTCCGACCCTGATACAAACATCACTTGATTCACCTCCATGATACCCCCTGAGTACATCTGAAACTCAATGCTTCTAATGCCATCCACTGGATACTTGTGTTGCATCCAAGCTCCACATGTAGGTCTCTAGGCTCTTTGGCCATGTTGGTGAAAATATCTCAAGATACCATCATGTGACGAGTTGCTCCATTGTCCACAAACCACACCCCTCTCATAATGGTGCCAAAAAGGCATGACAACAAGGCAAAGTTCTTCTCGAACTTCTCAACCAACTCATCCATCTATGTTTTGGTTGTTGCAAATGCCTTTCCCTTGCCCTTCTTCCTATTTGGACATTATCCACCAAAGTGACCGAACTTATGACATGCAAAGCATTTTACTTCGCTCATGTCCTTCTCCTCCTTTTGCGAAGATCCTCCTCCACTTTGGTTCTTCTTGGCCTTCCCCTTGCACTTTTTCGCTTGAGTAGCAAGAGCAAGTTCTTCTTCCCACCACCACTCCTTCATTGTCCACCAGTCAATAAATTCTCCTAAATCTCCTTCTAGATGAAGTCATCCAACAACCGGCCCCAATCAAGAGGCCATTACTTAGCAAGGATCCCATCCACAAACATGGTCCAATGCTTAGCGCATCCTTTCAGAGCTACTTTCACAATCATTCACTATCATCCAAACAATTGATAGCTCAGACAAGCATGTTAGATCTTGGTGAGATAAGATGTTATAATCTTTGATCCATTCATCCTGGTGTTTAATTTTTCTCGCAGCACTGTCTTCCTACTCGAGCTATGATAAATACTAGATAGGGATACCCAAGTTTGTCGTGTTGTGTCCTTCCCTGTTATGTGAGGAATTATATGATCCCTCACACCATCCAAGATTACACCCCTTGCTTTCACATCCTTAAGGTTGTGCTCGGTTGCTTGGATAGAATCAAAAGGAATCTAGATATTTGTATTTGCAAAATCCCACAAACCATTTTCAAAATAATAATGATCCACTCCTTCCATGAACTAAAATTAACAGCCATGTCCGACATGTTTTCATATCTCAAACTCATTGATGCCATTTCACAAATCGACCTTGGCTACAAAACCCTAACTACAAAATAAAAATTCTACTATCGGAAAAATAAATAATGTGTTATTGTAAAACCCTTGTGATCTTGAATCTCTCCCTCAAATTTTTTGATGCTTCGATACCATGTTAAATTTCTAATACCAGCCCACATTATTTTCTCTCAAAAATTATTCCTAGAAATTTATTCTGTTACCCAAATAATTTCTAAATTGCTAAAAAATAATATCATAGGTATTTTAACTTCCATAAATTAATGTGGCGAAAAAATAAAATAAAGAGATCAATCACATCACAACAACAAATGTAAATCTATAACAATTCTCCTTCATTCAATAATCTCAAGAAAATATGGGTTTCGACCCAATTATTGAAACCTGTAACTTGGCCACATTGAGAATAATTCAACCCAAGGAATTTCTCCCTCTGAAAATTAGCCCCCAAAGAAATTAGGCCCATCTCTCACCAGTAATTTGACCCTAGATAAAACAGCATCTCCAATTCATAGCCTCCACACTTCACCAATCAGCCTCCCTCGATCTCCAAATATTGACCTCCTATAAATACTCCTGAATCACCCTACTTTCTTCCTCCTTCTCCTCAGTCTAGATGAGCCTCTAGCATTGGAGAAGATCGCTCTCTCACTCTTTGAGAAAACAGCTTTCTCAAAATGCAACAGTTGTCTATTGTCTTGTGTCTTCACCTCTCCCTTAGGCTTCTCTTTATAATATTCATTAAGCCAAATCCATAACCCTAATCTCCTAAGCGATTGACGATTGAGATTAAATCTCACCTCACTTGACATCAAGGATTGAGATCATATCTAAGTCATTTAAATAATTTTACTATCTATCCTTAGTACTTTGGCTTAATAATCCACAATAATTAATTGATTTTAATTAATGTGCTTTTCCTAAGTTAGACTTAGGAAGAAAGTCATAAATCACTTACTCCACCAAGAGGAAATTAACCATCTCCTACATGCTAAGACACCAAGATCATGTAGAAGAGCTTCTAAAGCTACCACAAGCTTCAACAAAAAGAACCATCAGCACATTCTTGTATCTCTCTTTCACGCGTCTATAGACAGCAGAACCAAGTTGCGAACATACTCTTGAAGCTTGGTTTGGAAATAAATCGAGGATCCTAAGAAATCATAAGAAAAACCCAAGCCAGCATCGTTAAGCATTTTCACACAGATTGGTTCTAAGTCTATTTAGAACATATATTAATTTTGTTACCTACATTTTTTATCACTTTTGACAGTTATAGAAACAATTGACAATTCTTTCCAGTCGGATACCATGAATATTTGCAGGACTTTTTTTGCATGTAACTTTAAATATGGCTAGTATGTGATGTCCCCAAGAGATTAATTGCCCCAAGAGACGAAGTAGCCTATCGATCCCCATAGGCTATAATCTTGGATAAAGGGGGAAAACCCAAAATTTCCAATGTTTGGGCAACAGAGGGCAAGTTTTGGGGCAGCTAGGGCAAAAAAGCCCAAAGTTGGGGTTTGTTGTGAACCCCACTCAATTGATTAGGGAGAAAAATCCCCTCAAGGAAATCTCTAAATGCAAGAGGTTTAGATTCATTTGAGGCATCATTGGATTGGATTATTTGTCTTTGTTTATCTTGAGCCTGAAACTTTGAGCATTTTAAGACCCCTTTTATCCTACTAATTTCGGTGGTGAAAGATTCCACCCTACTTAGTAAATTTCTTCTTTCTCTTTCTTTGTTTTGTTCTGGAAAAGAAGGAAGAAATCGTCTAGCATAAGGTCATCAAACTGGTGGAAAGGTTAAGCAAATTTCATGGGATTGTTCATCATCTCTTCAGTGTCTTTCCTTTGTGTCTAGCGTGTTGAAAATAGTAGCGAGAAAGGTTCCTTGATTTGTGCCTTAATCAAAGGTGTCGAAGAATGTGACTAGTGTCATTCTTCATAATTGTATTTGAGTCATGATGTAATGTATTTGTCAAAAGAAAGAAAAAAAAGAATTTTTATTATGAAAGAAAAATTATTTATTAGCATGGGTTTCATGCTTTATTATTTTATTTATAGGTCAAAGTCTCTATTTTAGGCTTCTAGGGTTTGTGTCTTGAGTCCTAGTCATTGTCATCATGTAATAGACCCTTCTTGGGCTTTGTGTATCAAGAAGAAAATTATTTTGATGTAAATTAGGTCAAACAGGCCTCCTCCACCAAGTCGACCTCAAGGAAGACAAGTCGGCCTAATTAGTAGCCAAAAACCACTATAGCAACAACACGACCTCATTTAGAGCATAAGACAAGCAAGTTCGATGAGCAATTGCTAGAGAAGAAAAAGAAGAGTGAAATACCTAAGGAGAAGGACAAAACCCTAGTGAAGGAGACCTTTGTCAAGCAAGAAGTCAAATTTCTCTCCTTTCTGCCACACATGTGAGTTTCTGGTTTGGTGCTGGAGGGCCGAAATTTCAAATCTACAGTAGGGCCAAAATTTTGTATTGTTGTTGGGTTGATGCTGGCTGACAAAAAATGACTACTGAAGTTTGGTTAATCATCTTGGAAGGTTGACTAGGTGGAGTGACGGAAATCTTTTGGTCTGGTCTAAGGTCTTGGTTTGTCTCAATTTGATTTGAATCTATTAGTGGAAGAGTTTGACTAGGTTTTCGCCTGCATAGGGGTTTTAGCCCCGGTTGAGTGCCTACTTTTGGTGTCATTGATATTCATGCTTTTGATTTGATGATTGCTTGATGAGAAGAAGATAAAGAAGAACATAAATAAAACTATTAAGAATATAAGAGTATCACAAGTAATTGTCAACATAATAAAATATCTCTACCTTTTTTATTTTCTAACAAAAGGAACCACGACGAGTTTCTCCTTAGCATGCGCGATTTCCCTATAAGTTAGGACGAATTCCTATAATTTAGGATATGTTCCTAAAAGGTAGAACAAGTTATGAATCAGTTAACTAATGTGCAAAAGTGGAAGGCTGAGTTTGTTGTCTTCTAGTGCGAGTTAATTTGGGAAAAGGACAAGTGACTGAATCTCAAGTTCTAGAACTGAGATGAGACAAGTTGCATGAGTTAGTTCAACTCAGTTAACTCATCAATCACAAAATCAATTCCTAAAATATAATCTGCCAGATTTATCCAAATTCCATTTGAATCGCTTATGAGAAACAAGGCACAATTGTGAGCTTGTGAGAGAGCGAGTCAAGCAGGAGGCATGTGTGAGTTTATAGAGGGAAGAATTGCCTTGGGAATGTGTTAAGCAATAGAAGCAAATTCCCATTTAATAGGAACTCCTCATGCGCTAGGAAATGGGAGGCTCTTTCCAAGATTTGCCCAAGGATTTTAGGCTCATTCAGGCAAGGCAAGAAGGCAAGCAAATCAGGGGTCTTGCAAATTGTTTCAAGCTTAGTTCAAGAAAGGAAATCATTGTATTCTCTATTGAAACAAAATTGTTTTGTAAGAGATCTATTGCTCATTCTTCTATCAATAAAATTCTAAGCAAGCAAAAAATGAGCTTTGCGGCTACTAGTTCTTGGCAGCTAGGGTTTCCCTAACCGTGACATCTGTTAGCTCAGATCTGATATGCAAAAGACTATAGCTCTTCGATCTTGGACTCCATTTCGTGATTTGGTCCCTGAAGATTAATTTTTGCAAAAAGAGACCCTCGCAACTGTAGCTGCAACTCTAGTAAGGTTCAAGCTTGTATTTGACAGAGGTACTGTAGGGGCATCACAGATCTGAACTTGCAGATCGATTTTCCTTTGCTCATTATGGAGGAGGTGGCTGCATTCAGAGCCCTGCTGCAGGCACAGAAATCACAAGGACCTTCTTCTCTCCCCCAAAAATTTGTGAGAAATTAGTTGAGATTCCCGATGTGGAACTCTCTCCGTCATATCCATGCAGGAGAGCCTTAGCCCTCTTAGAAAAAGCATCGATTGGCAAGTTAATGGGCTTATGGCCGAATCCAAAAGTTGTTGAATCCTGGATCACGAAACAATGGACCCCCAAGCTTCAAGGTCAAGTAACTTTCTTTGTAGATGGCAAGGGTTTCTATGTTTTTCTATTTGTCAATAAACTGGAAAGAGATATGATTTTCAAATCAAGGTCATATTTTATGGGGACCAAAGGCCTCTTTACCTCCCCATGGACTCTAGATTTCAATCCAAATACAGAAATTACTTTTGTGTCGATGTGGATTTTGGTTGCCTCACCTTCCTCTTTATCTTTGGGGACCTGATGCACTAAAAGAGAATGGAAATAAGTTGGGTTGCTATCTCGACAAAGCAGAACCAAAAGGAGGCCAATTTTCTTATGCTCGCATTTGTGTTGAAGTAAATCTCTCTGAAGGTTTACCGGAGGCCCTTAAAATAAATTTAGGGGAATGGAGCCATATTCAAGAATTGGACTATGAGCAAATTCCCGTCAAATGCGTCATTTGTCAATCTCATGGGCACTTTGCCAAAAACTGCCCACAACTAAAAAAGGATGAGCAGGCCCAAGCCCTTATATCTAAAGGAGGGCATGCCCATAACCCCATATCTAATGAGGGCAATTTTCCATCAGTTCAATAGTGAAGGAAGAATCAACAAAACAAGGTTGCAGCTCCAAAGAAATTTGTCGAAGAAGTTCCAGAACCTTCCTTCAGCAAAAATCCTTTTGAGGTTCTTTAAGATCCAGAACAATATGAAAATACTCCTCTGGATGAAACCCCAAAGGAGGATCAAGGAAACTTAGCAATGCCAGTGGAGAATGAAGAGAAAGCTCCTTCGACTGTTGTCTCTTCAGATGTTGAATCACACTTTGTGGCAAAAGTAGTAACAATGTCAGATTCTGAGCTTGCAGAGACGAATAGATGTACTCCAACGTTTTACAAACAAGTTATGGCAATCAAAGCAACTCACCCTAAGTCAAGTATAGGAGGCAATGCTGGAAAATCACTCTCCTCAAATGCAGCAAAACCGCCTCTCACAAGTGGCTAAAAATCCTATAAGGAAAAATGGGAACGTGAAGTGGATGTTAATTTAGCTTCAGGATCCCAACTTCATGTAGACTCCATGTTGCAAAAGTCTCCCAAATTAGTCAATGTATTGTTTCTGCATATTATTATGTTTGCAAATTGTAAGAATTTATTCTTGTAATCATGAGGAAAGTGGCAAATGTAAGGAATTTCCTGGGGTTTTTTTGTTGTGTCCGGGCACAAATCTAATAAAATCCTCTGCTCATTTTTGTTCCCTAGAAAAATTGTGTTGTTGAATTGTGTGATTGTGAATTTATTTCTGTTCATATTCCGCTACAAAATAAGTAGAGAAATTTTGTGTCTATATGAAAAGAAATTAGCTCCAGATTTTTCATATTAGCAGTTGCATAATTTTGTGGATTTTCTACATGGTATCAGAGCTTTGAACAAAATCAACCAGCAGACAAATTTCAGATTTGAGAGATGGCCACAATAGAGTTGAGAGTTCAAGATAGACTTGATAGCGCCTCAAACTTTGGTGTTTGGAAAGTACGAATGTCATTCTTGTTGGACGAGTTTGGACTAAAGGATTATGCAGAGAAAGGCGTTGCAGAACCTTTAGATCCAAACCAGTTACGACAGTTCCAAAGGGAGAATGCCAAAGCCAAGAGGATGATCCTAGATGGAGTCTGGGATCATACAATTCTACATGTTTCCCGTAAGGATACCATAAAGGAAATGTAGGATGTCATTGTGAAGCTATACCAAGATCCATCTATGAATGGTAAAAATGATTCTCAAGGAGAAGTTGAGGGTGACCAAGATGCAAAAGGGTGAGAAAGTAACTTCTTATCTCACCAAAGTTCATAACGTTCATGATGAGCTAGCAGCTATAGGAGAGAAACCAAAAGGCAGTGAACTGGTGCGAGTTGCTATAAACAGGTTTACCAAGGAGTGGGCTACTTTCGTTCAAGGGATTAATGAATGAGATAAACTACCAAATTAGGAACGCCTATGGAGAGATTTCACTCATAGGAGCGCAAACTCAATCTTGCCAAGAGCAAAAGTGACAAGGGATCAAAGGTTGAGAAGGATGAGGAGAATTTTGCTCTTGCAAGTAAGCCCAAGGGCAAGAAGAAAGGAGAGGTCAAGTCCAGTGAGACGGGCAACAAGAAGGATCTAAGCAAGATCAAGTGTTCCATTGCCATGAGTTTGGACACTATGCCACTAAGTGTCCTAAGTGAAAGGAGTCTAGTAAGGATCACGTCACTGCATCAGCAGAAATAGATGCACTTTCTGCCCAGTTTGAGAAAGATTTCTCATTGATTGCTTGCATGGCAAGCTCAGTAGATAGCAGTATATGGTATATTGATTCGGGAGCATCCATCTACATGACTCGGAACAATAAGAGTTTCAATCACCTGAAGGAGGACATGCAGTTTCAGATTGAGCTAGGAGATGATGGTCAGTATGCAATTAGAGGAGTTGGTACTGTCAATTTTCAAAGGGAGTCAAGCAATCTTCTTCATCTCAAAGATGTTCTCTTGTTCCAAGATTGAGGCAAAATCTTGTTTCAGTAGATACATTTGAGGACAAGGGACATGATATCATCTTCAGTAGAGGTAAGGCATACCTCCAACACTTAGCTTTTGGATGTAAGAAGCAGATAGGTGTGAGGGTGAAGGATCTCTACAAGTTGTAGGTAGAGACAAGTGCAGCCTTGAGCAGCAAGGCAACGAGTTCTTAGAGTAGAGATGTGGTACTTGAGCGAAAGCGTGATAGAGCTCTCGAGATGGAGCCTCAGCCAGTGTCTCAGTTTGAGTCTAAGCTAGTTGGCAGTTGGGTTAACCAGCAGGATAATGAGCAAGCCCAAGGCGAGTAGAGACATCCACTCAGTCAAAGACTCCTGGTATAGGGAGAGTTCAAGCCAAGTGGGCAGAGGATTTGGTTAAGGGTGCTCAGAAGACAGTTGAATCTTCAAGAATCACTTCCAACTAGAGGAAGCAACTATAGAGGTATACAAGGTACATGGGCACTTATGACTGAAGTGATGAACTCGAAAAGCATGGTGGAAAACAACAGGTTTTCAAATCAAGTTCCGTAGAAGAAAGCAGGGAAGTCTTCTAGTTTAGAGGTAGCAGCTGCAGCAACGGAGAATGTGGTAGTATTAGATACAGATCCAGGTGGACGAGGTTCTTCCAAAAGCACCTTCCTCGCTAAGAAGGAGTGTTGAAAATAGTAGCGAGAAAGGTCCCTTGATTTGTGTCTTAATCAAAGGGACCACAACGAGTTTCTATTTTGCATGCTCGATTTCCCTATAAGTTAGGACAAATTCCTATAATTTAGGATTCATTCCTAAAAGTTAGGACGAGTTATGAAGTAGTTAACTAATGTGCAAAAGTGGAGGGCAGAGTTTTTTGTCTTCTAGTGTGAGTTAATTTGGGAAAAGGACAAGTCAGTGAAACTCAAGTTCTAGAATTGAGATGAAACGAGTTGCATGAGTTAGTTCAACTCAGTTAACTCATCACTCACAAGATCAATTCCTAAAATATAATTTGCCACATTTAGCCATTCGAATTGCTTAAAAGGAGGAACGAAGGTGTATTCCTTCTTGAGCACAAGTTTTGTGTGTGAGCTTGTGAGAGAACGAGTCAAGCAGAAGGCTTGTGTGAGTTGATAGAAGGAAGAATTGCCTTGGAAATGTGCTACGAAATAGGAGGAAATTCCTATTTAATAGGGTCTCCTCATGCACTAGGAAATAGGAGGCTATTTCCAGGATTTGCACAGGGATTTCAGGCTCATTCAGGCAAGGCAAGAAGGCAAGCAGATCAGGGGTCTTGCAGATTGTTTCAAGCTTAGTTCAAGCAGGGAGATCATTGTATCCTCTATTGAAACAAAATTGTTTTGTGAGAGATCATTGCTCATTCTTCTATCAATAAAATTCTCAAGCAAACAGAGGGTTTTCCCAGCTGGGTTCCCTAGAAAAATTGAGTTGCCAAATTGTGTGATTGTGTATTTATTTCTGTTCCTATTCTGCTGCAAAATAAGTAGAGAAATTATGTGTCTATATGAAAAGAAATTAGTTTCAGATTGTTCATATTAACAGTTGCAGAATTTCGTGGATTTTCTACACAGCGAAGGATTGTGAGTAAGTTCTGAAGGGACTTCACAAAAGCTGCCCTGAGGCACTTCGGCCTTCCTGATACCCAGCCCAGGCCCCTCATAAAGCCCATTTCTTGAACAGAATTCTGAGTTAGATAGAGACTGATTTGCAAGGAGATCCTGGGCAGAACAACGACTTTTTCCTGAAGCAATCCAAAGGGTTTTCTAAGCAAAAACAGGCATCATTTCAAGCAGTACCGAGTCTCCCCTGAGGCTATTCAGAAGGTGACAAAGATCTGTGGCAGATTAGGAGTCCCCTGAAACAAACCAGCAGTCCCTGTGCCAGAATTTGGAGGATTTCATGAGGAAATCTGGAGGCAGAACCTGAGACAGGACTTGAGCATCTTCGTATAATGATCCATTCTGAATTTATTCGGTATCTTTTCTGGTCAAGAAATTGTTCAGAACTCTGTGGATTAGTCTAGATTAGCTCGGTCTCTGGTTAGGGTTACTTATCAGTCAAGATTGGTTGAATTTTGGGATTGTGCCGAAATTGTTGGATCTGGAACTTTCAGGAACTAATGAATGGTTGAATTATAGCTACTGAATCAAATGTTTTATTTTGTTGATTTGAAGGAGCAGTGCTATTTACTGAAGATTGTATTGTTTAATTACATCTGTTGTATTGAATAATTGGTATCATTTCCAAGCCACAAAGGATTTTGTTGAAACCCTAAGTTACCATAAGGCAAAATTTCCTTGGACACTACAGTAGCTATTGAATGAACTAGGTTGTATTGAAGAAGCACAGGAGTTTTCTGTTGAAACCCTAGGGCAAAAAATTCCCTAAGATATTACATCGTATCTCTACAGGATGTTAAAACTCTATAATTTTGTCTACTTCAGAACTGAAGCTCTATACTAGACTTTCTTTTGAATGGCTTTAGGGATCTCCATTTCCCAGAAAACCAAGGGCTAGAAGCCACAGGAATGCAAGCATCTGCAAATGTAATTTTGTTATACATATAATAAAATTGCTCACTTTTCTTCTTTGAAACAAAAAAGAAAAAGAAAAAGTAGTGATACCTCGAGTAATGGCACCTGAACGACAGGTTCCGGCATGGCATTTGTCTTAAAAGATAATAGCTTTGAGGGGTAAATGCATTCTGTCATTTTATCATGGACCTGTCAATTGAAAAAACAAATCAATGTTCATAGAAGTTTGAGAAAAGGAAATACAAATTTTGCTAATTCCGAAACTACAAATAAAGCTTAAGATACAATCATAATGGTTTGATCTAAATTTGGGATCATTTTACAAAAGCTGTCAATATCTTTCTACATAAAGTATAAGGCAATATCATGAAATAAAACCACAGATTTCTCACTCACCATTGCCACGAAGTCATCTAGCTGGCTTTGTTGCAGTGCAGAGGCATTTGTTTTTAGATATAACAAATACCGCCTTGATCTTTCTATGCGAGTGACTTCAGTCAATGTACAGGCCTTGCATATTGAAACAGCGTTTGCTGACCATGCAGTAGTAAATGAAAGGCGGGGGCCTACTTCAACTAATATAGTTGAGCCAGTCCCTGCAGATTCCACATTGTTAACAAAGCAAACAAGAGACAGAATAAAAAAATGTGAATATATGATCTTTGCTAGTATAGTTCATGCAGAATTTTGTTTGCAGTCCTTGATCATGATTCGTAAGTTTCATCAAAATAAAAGAGTTTACCCAACTGTTTAAACTTATCCCAATCAAACTCTGCAGGGATTTTTGAAAATCAAACATGCACATCCCATCCAGTGAAAAAAACTAAATCACCTTACTGTGCCATAAGAGAAATTACTGACTATTCTTGGCTAGTTGCTAATCCTTCCAAATGAGCATTGCAGCGATTCCCAATTACTTGCAGAAATTTAAATACTATCGAAGGAGATGAAAAGAAAAGAAAGTAACGTGTGCCATCCATCAGTGATTAGAAGCATGCGATACTTGGCACTTCGGTTAATTTTCTAGAAGGAAACTCCACCTTTGTATGATAACAAAGACATCCCTCAATCTTGAGAGACATGGCCTTCAAATGCTTATTTTCATCTTTTCATCTTTTATTGTAACATCCCTCAATCTTGACAAACATTGCCTCCAAATGCTTATTCTCTTTACCTATTCATCTTATATATTTCACACAAATTTGAATATTCAAAATCAACAATCACAATTGCATGAAAAATATCAGTGGCAAATACTACACCTTCCAAACTTGCCAATCACTAAATGCATTAATAAAACGAATACAACCATTGTCTGTAATATTAACCGTAAAGAAACTATTAAATACTTTCTCAGAAAAAAACAGAGATCAACTTACTTGGCATTCCCATCTCCAGCAGACTTTGAGCCTGTAACTTTTCGGGCTCGTATGTTTCCCCAAGCAACCATTTTAATATCGCAAGTTTATCATTAGACAATGGTGAACTCAAACCAACATTAAAACACTGCAAATTAGAAAGCAGTTTATTTCATGTCAGGGTAGGTTATTACAATCTCGTGGGTTTTCAAAGCTAATGCAGCTGAATTGAAAATTAACATGATAATAATTTTATCTTGTCGCCTGAGTCTCCTTATAATCTTTAAGGAGACCAGCTAAGTCAGCTCTTCAGAATCTGACTCAGAGTCACGAGTAAGATGCAAGTTATGTTGACTAGACAAGTCTCACATGACTGCCTGTGAACAAAAGACACGTAAGAAAATGCACTTATTTTGCAATTTTCTTACCCGACTTCCTGGCAGACTACAAACAGACCTGCCAACAGTTTATCGCACTTTGGAATATGTAGCATCATTTATGATCATTGATACCAGTTCACATTGAAACTTTGCATCACGTAGAAATTGTAAACCGTGAAATTTAGATTTTTTTTTCACGAGTCAACTCTGGAGTTCATCCCAAGTAAAGGTAAACTCCGAATATACGGCCTCTACGAGGGAAAACTGGTAACTTTCTAACTATAATTTCTTTCAAAGGGAATCAAATGATGAAATATAAGCAAACCTGTTCAGTCTTTATTTCATCGATCTCTTTGGAAATCTTCGTCTGAACCTGCAAGGTTATTAAACATATTATAGCTTTATTATAACCTTTCCCAGCAACTACGAGGAGTCCTCTCTAAATAAAAATTCCTAAAATGATTGAATAGGAATAAATAATCACCATACTCGCTTAAGAAGTTGAGCTGCAGCACTGTCACTTAGTAGAGGAAGCCGGTAGAAATGTATAATTTGAGGCCTACCTATTTCAATAGCTTTAACTATTTCCTTCTGAATTCCCTATAAAAGGATCAAAAATGTCAATATATAGGATCTTTAAATGAAAACAGAAACAACAAAAAGCATAAACAGAGATAATCAGCATTGCTCAGTTGTAGTAAAATTTATCACAACTCATTTATATAATACAACCAGTAATGAGAAAGATGCATTTTTTATTATTCAGCGAGGTTTTCCCTTTTCAAAAACTTCACTGTTTTTTTTTCTGCTATTTCAACTTAAAAATTCAAAGGAAAAGTATTTCTGCCAAATTCAATTTGAGATATCAAAAGAAAATATAGAGGCCAACCTCCTGATTGCCTGCAACCACTGCCTCGGCCCTTATCAAAGACCGCCCCGCCCTTCGCAGGCATTTGTTACGGCTAGAAGCTGTAATTGAAAAACCTCTGAGACAACTTATTTAATGAAAAACCATTATTTCCTTTAAGAAAACTATGCACAAAAAAAAATACAATATACCTCTTAGTCTACACAACGCAGATCCCCAGAATCTGCTTGTCAAACCCTGGAATCCTATCGCTCTAGTTTCCCTCCGGCATGTCGTGGAA
Organism: Pinus taeda; assembly: GCA_000404065.3. Lineage (NCBI taxonomy): Eukaryota > Viridiplantae > Streptophyta > Pinopsida > Pinales > Pinaceae > Pinus > Pinus taeda. The sequence continues at coordinate 157,934 of APFE030090921.1, forward strand.
TCGCATACCGGGAAAGGCCTGAAAAGAGCCTCCATTGAAGCTTTAGATTTTTGCAGAAGCTTGGTCCTGGTTCTGAACCAAGATAGGGTTTTTAGGGTTTTTCCAGGGTTGAAAAGCGTAAAAGCAGCAGGTCCCCTGTTTCGCACTGGCACTTTCACTGTCGAATGAAGTCGGCTTGCTGCTGTGAGGTCCCAAGGTTCCTCGGGTTCTAAAACTCGGAATTTCGACCCGTGGCGTGGTCAATATCAAGGATAGTATAAGAGTCGACTGTACTCTCCCGAATTAAAATTAAATAAATAATTTAATTGATGCGTTGATCTTTGGTCAAAAAGTTTGATTCGCAATGCGGGTGTGCGTTGTTCGTTCGAAAAATCTCAGCCACAATGAAAATCTTAATTTATTCAACCTTTCGCTCCTCAAATCTAATCCAATGTGAATGCACCATGGGATGCGTGAAAGCAATAACTCAGATTTGACTTTGACCGATGTAAGAGATCTATCTTCCAACCTGCCCTTGCTCTAAAATTTATGTCAAGCATTGACCAGTACCTTTCATTGAGGGGAAATTTTTCAATAGGGAAATTAAATTGTAGAAATAAGCGAATAATATAATGAGATAATGGGTCCCCCTTCCCCACGAATCATGGTGACTTTGCCGAGACTTCTGATCGGCTAGCTCTATCTCACTAGCGATGGTCCGCGGAACCTATATTGGAATCTAAAAACTCTACTTTCCATTTCCATTCAACGCACATACCATCCAACCTGTAGTCTTTTTCTGTGCGCTAATATCAGTTCACCAGCTTCTCGGCAAAATGATCATCGATACCATCATCCCAGATTCCCAATTACTTGCTTGGAGCGACCATTGCATCATGTCTGCTACAATAGCCGCCCACAGATTGCAATCTCACATAGATGACAGTGATTGTTGACTTTCATCGTAAACGGTCGATCGATGGTTAAATATGAGAGTTTCACTTTTTAACCATGAATAAATATTTTAAAATTTCTAGTGCTACATGCTATCTAATTTATGTAGGAAATACCATAAGGCATAAATATAAATGGCCATTGAAAATAAGAATTAATAAAGGCATCTTTTGCATCATTCATAGCAAGAGCCCACATTCCAATATTCAGAATAAGTAGTTATGCACATACTTTTGAAATGATAAAAAAGAGATTCTTCAAACTCTATAATAACAAGTGATTCCCTAGAATTTAAAGTGGTTGTCAAGTTCCCCAAGTATAGCGATCAAGTTACTTTAACAGAACCACCAATAACGACTTGTCAAGAAGACATCATTCCCAACAAAAATTTGTATTTTAGAAACAAAATAGAGGAAGAAAGATATTGAACAAAATTGAGATTGTGAATCAAAAAACTAAAAAATTGCAATTGCAAGAATCATTAATGTGTCTATAGTCAGAATTTGTAGATAAGGCTTGGATCTTGAATGCTTACATCCTTTGATCAAAATGCATCATCATCATCAACAATGTGCTCCTATACAACTCGTTATGCATACCCAAAAACTGATGGATTGAATGTTTCACCACCTACCATATCAAAAAATTTAAGAACCTACAAAACCAATCCCAAAATTGGAGAAAATATTTAGCAATGACTCGTGAGCAAGAGACTGCATTATCTAGGAGAATCCCCTAGGTAATCTACTGTTCATAACTAATCAGAGGGATATACATGCCATATGTATGCAGTTTGCTCCACTTTGAGTCTTATATCTATATGTGGAGCAAACTGCATACATATGGCGTGTATATCCCTTTGATTAGTTATGAACAGTAGATGATGATAATAGAAATGCATTGCCCAACATCATATCTATAGTTTAAAAGTAATGCTTAGTGCTTTGCAAGCAAAATGCTTAAACTACTTATGAGCAAAAATTTGAAATATTTGAGAATGCAGATTTCCATAGTTCATCATATTAACCTTTTAAATTTTAACATGTAGAGTTTTGAAATAAATTAAATTATGTTTAGAAATCCATAGTTTCAGACACATTGAAAATCCAAAAATTCCCTCATAATATGCCTCCAAACATGCAAATATGGTTGATCACTAAACTTTCCTATTCAAGCATCATAGTTTTAAAAACCATCTAGTCTAAACTAGAAACTGGCCAAATCGGTCGGTCAAATAGGCCCAAATAACAACCTGTAGAAAAGCCCTTTAGGTTCCAATTCAAAACCTGGTTACATAGGTGACATTTTCAAAACCCAATTCCAGTTTTTAAAACTATGAGCTGTATCCAATCGCTCTTAAATTTTTAGGATATGACAAGTTCAAAAAATAAGAATGGAAAGTACCAACAATAATTCCAAATATTAATATATTTAGAAATGCACAATTTCAGATGAATTAGAAACCCCAAATATCCTTTGAATTTGCCTCAAAACATGCAATGATGACTAGTTAACTAAATCTTTCCATTCAAGTGCTATTCAGTTTCTCTTGAATACTTAGTATATGAGTAATTCAATAACTACAAATGGCAAGTACCAAACATCCAAAGACCAAATCTTAAACAAAAGAAAATCTAGTTTGGAACATATCTAGAAATGTGCCCTAGATTCTATCAATTAGACTTCCAAGGTATGTCAAATTAAAAGATATTGTTGTCCAAAGGTTCAAGGACTTTGCCAAATTCTTTCCTCATTCAACACTTCTAGACAAGTAGTATTGACGAGTTGAAAAGATGTTCTTTAAGGAAAGGATAGCACATGACAATTTCAATAAACATTTTAAGGCCTTCATCGATCCTGAAATTACAAAACAACTCAATATTGCAAATGCCTTTTCAGAATAGATTAAACATTAATGACGTGCAACAGATGGTGATATGAGACACAACGATATCAATTCCAAACTCAAAATTAAATCATAACTATGAGAATTTCAAGACTATAACCAACAAAGACTTGAATGCTTTTATCTTTGGAAAGGGTTTATCGTTGGAGACAGCTAACTGGATGGTCAAACAGGCTGGTAGAAGCATTTTGGATGCCATAAGATTGACGGGCATCTCCTTTCATGGAATGAAAATGTCGTGCAACTTCAAAGCAATTGGGTAAATTCACAGGTTTCGGATCAGGACTAGCAGTTTAGAGTTCAAGCAAGGTTGGCATTTTCAAAAAATATGTAGAGCCTGCTGAAATAGGATTGAAGACAGATATGCTAGCTCTCCTTTTTTCTTCTAAGTATGATTAGTCTATTAACAAAGGAGATAAAATTACAGCGAGACCGAAGTCTGAAACATTGCCCTACAGAGAGGCAAAGATGTCAAGATATACATGGAATGTGACTGCTCAAGTACAGGGAGCTCAGTCTTGCACCTTTTTTTGAGTTTACAAAAAGCAAAAAGAACTGAAATGCCATTCACCATCTGAACAAAAACATGCCCAATAGTATGGGCCGCCTGTCGAACGGTCATGACATGAAAAAACAAGCTAAACATCAGGAGATTCTTCAATAATCCAGGACCAACCTGTATCATAAATGTTTCCTTCAGGAGCCGCTGCTGTGTTGGATGGACCAGGGTCATCCGTCGCCATGTCCACATTCGGAGCGTTGCTTGTTGGTGCCTCAAGAACCTGCAGAGGCTCTCTGCCAATCTCCAACTGGATATTCGATGTCCGAGCAGAAACAGGTTCCAAGCCTTCCTGAGGAGCACTCAGTTCGCCCTCTTGGGCTTCTTCCTGGAAAACCATTGAAATATGTGTCATGATTCTTGGTCGATTCAGTCTGTTGCATAAGGTAAAGATCGTCGATCCATAAGTGGGACACCCTCTTCCACTTCGCGTGCTCGGGTAATGCCCAACTGAGAAGTCGCTAGAAGGGGAGGTCGACGCAGTGGATGGGCTGGAAGGCACCCTCCTAAGATGGCTGCAAATCCTTGTCAAATAGGTGATAAACCCCTAACAAGTTCCAAGTTCTACTCAAGCATCTTAGAGAAACCAATAACAAGGTCTATTATAATTCTCCATGCAGGCATACCAAACGATTTTGCGTTCTTTATATGTAACCATAACTCATTAGCAACTTCTTTACATACATCCCCATAGGTTGTATTTGCATCGTTCTGTATTGTTGACAGTTCCCCCCTCACATGCATTAAGATATAAGGGACAACGAGATCAACAACTGTAGAAAACATGTTGGGATCCAAACGACCTCTAGATATATTGTTCACAACATGAGCTCCATTTCTTACTGTCTCAGATGCAACTTTAGCATCAAAAGTATCTACTGATGGGATTTTACCTTTAGCTTCAGGAATCTACACAACTGCTTCTAAAACTGGCAAAAGCCAAGACAATTCCTCCTGTGTTGAAATGCTTAATGTTGTTGGCCTGGTTGACTGTGTTCCAATGTCAATCATATCTGCTCCTTCAAATATTATCCGTCTAACCTGATCAATTGCATTCTCTACAGACGTGTACCGTCCTCCATCACTAAAACTATCTGGTGTTAAATTTAAAACACCCATGACATGTGTTTTTCTCGACCAATTCAATAACTCATTTCCAATGGGAAAAAGTCTCTTCATTCCCTCTCGTCCCATAAGGTCTTCCCCTCCAAGTTTCTCCCATGCCTCAAACATGTTGCCATTTCTTTCCGACAAGGCATGCCAACAAGCAAAAGTTTCGTTATCAGCTACCAATCTAAGAAGGTCTACAAGTAGAGCAAGAACAAAGGGTCACTCCTATAAATTCTGATGGGGTATCCGATGAATCCTTGAGCTTGCCATAGAATAAAATTTCCAAATCAATAGGCTAAGGCCCATACATTATGCCCTCAGTCCGGCCTAATCCATTTTTAATTCCTTTCGGAACTGTCAACAAAGCATGTGGACCAAGTTTTGTGATTGCCCTCATTGCAGAGTTAAGGAAGCAAGGTTGAACAGTTATATATGCAGGCCTAATCCCTTTTTAATTCCTTTCAGAACTATTAAGAAAGCATGTGGACCAAGTTTTGTGATTGCCCTTATTGCAGAGCTAAGGAAGCAAGGTTGATCAGTTACATATGCAGGTGCGGTCTGGTATAAGTTTGCATTCTTTGTAATATATACACTAGCTTTCCCCATCATGCTCAAAGCTCTATTGAAATTTTCAACTCCGTTGACAACATTGCTGCCCAAAGCAATGACCACTACCTCCACCAGGGAGTGAACTTCAATGCAAGATTCAAAGGCTGATGAGTATGCAAAGGAATCCCAAGAACAAGAAAATCGCCCCAAAGCTGCAAAAGATAGACCCAGAGACAACTGTTTCAATGAAGGATTCATGAAAATGGTTTATTTTCCCATTTGCATTAGCTTAGACGAACTGCCTAATGCACAGGTGAACTTCAATGCTAATGTCTAGCGCATACATACATACAGAAAGAGTGTGCGTGCGCCCCTACCGCAAGAGGCTCTAGCATAGAGAATGAATTTGATATAACCCTGCATGTGGAAGAGGCTCTATTACTTAGATTCTAATTTTTAAATTTATCTTGATATTACCGTTTGGTGATTAATGAAACTTGGAAGTGTTCCTATCTTATACAAATATAGAAATGCCCAACAAATAAAATCACATGGAAGGGAAATTAATGAAAGAAATGAATTTATTATGAGGGAGAAGACTTACCAGCATTCTGGGAACCCACGAAAAAAACACCCAAGTTTCCATAGCTTTAGATGCCAAACCTATTGCATCCATTGCGCCCCCAATATCCATAATTTAATCTATCAATCCGAATCTCTATAATAAAAACCTTTCCTTCCCCAAAAATTATGCTTTCCTCGGGCACTTGACGTTCTTTGTTTTTTGTTCCTTGTATCGCTCATAATTTTGACAACTTTACTTGTTGAAATAACTTGCAAGATATAAGGATAGAGATTGCCAAAAATTAATATTAATATGTATTTGAAAATATATTAACAACTTAAATAAAATATAAAATTTTAATATAAGAAAAATAGTCTATGAAATGTTTTAATTCCCATATTAGATAATATTTTAATATCTATATTAAATAAAATATTTAATGTCAACTACACATATATGTATATATTATATAAATCTCTTGAAAAATGAATTTTTTACCATTAAAATAGTTTTAAACATTTGAATTAATCTAAAAATATTCAATTTTGATCAAGTAAAATATCCCATTGTAAAATCTTAAGTAGTATCTCAAGTAATATTAATGTGTATTTGAAAACATATTAATCACTTAAATAAAATATAAAATTTTAATGTAAGCCGTATAGTCTATAAGAGATTAAAGATTATAAATTTTGAAAAATAGGTGTGGAAGACTTGTACTCTTAAATATGGGGTTGTTTGATAATGTTAAGAAAGTTACAATAAGGGAAGGCTTTGTAATACTTAGTCTGAGAGAAATGTGTCATTTCATCCATGCTCAATGTGAAATTGGCACGTGTTCATTTTAAAATAAAAATAAAATAACTATAAAAAAAATGTTTGTTAGAGTATACATACTTGATTAGTTTTAGTTAAAATGCAATAGAACTGGATATACATATTTGGTTAAATGAATATACACATTTGGTTACACTCATTTAGAAATAAAAATAAAATAACTATAATTAAAAAATGTTGGTTTAGAAGTATACATACTTGATTAGTTTTAGTTAAAATGCAATAGAAACTGGATATAAATATTTGTGTCTATCTTAAGTAACATAATTTTATATATATTATATATATCAAATATACTCAAAGAAGAATGAATTAAAAGAAAATATTTAAAGAGATTTTTTCTACAAAGAGAGAAAAATTTGTTAATTCATTTAAGTATATATATATATATATATATAATATAATAAAATAATGAAATGCAACATCTAAAATATAGTATTGATAACAAAAAAATTCAATTTTGATCAAAATAAAATATCCCACATTAAAATTCTCCAAACCAACAATTCTTCTCTATCTATTTATTTAATAAGTTGAAGAAATTTAATACTCCAAAAATGTATACATAATCCTTATAGTATGTTTCAAAATCCAAAACCTTATGTAATTAGATAACAAAAAAAAAAAAAAACAAACAAACAAACAAGTTGCCTTTTTAAGCAATCTAAGTTTAGTTATCTAAAAAATGGATAAAATTCAAATTGCCATTATCAGAATCTTTATTAATCATCACTCCCAAACTATTAAAATTCTCCAAACCAACAATTCTTCTCTATCTATTTATTTAATAAGTTGAAAATTTTTATTTAAAATAGTTGGATATTTAACAGAAAATATAAATGATTATAACTAATTTTAAATCAGAATCTTTATTAATCATCACTCCAACCAACGAATTTATTTATTTAATAAGTTGAAGAAATGTATTTAAAATAATTGATTATAACTAATTTTAAATCGGAAACTTTAATCATCATCACTCCCAAACAATTGAAATTATGCAAACCAACAATTCTTCTCTATTTATTTATTTCATAAGTCGAAGAAATTTATTTAAAATAGTTGGATATTGAACAGAAAATATAAATGATTATAACTAACTTTAATTTCTTTATTAATCATCACTAATTCTATTTATTTAATAAGTTGAAGAAATGTATTTAAAATAATTGATTATAAATAATTTTAAATCGGAATCTTTAATCATCATCACTCCCAAACAATTAAAATTATGCAAACCAACAATTCTTCTCTATCTATTTATTTCATATGTTGAAGAAATTTACTTAAAATAGTTGGATATTTAACAGAAAATATAAATGATTATAACTAATTTTAATTTCTTTATTAATCATCACTCCCAAACTATTAAAATTCTGCGAACCAACAATTCTTCTCTATCTATTTATTTAATAAGTTAAGAAATTTATTTAAAATAGTTGGATATTTAATAGAAAATATAAATGATTATAACTAATTTTAATTTCTTTATTAATCATCACTAAACTATTAAAATTCTCCAAACCAACAATTCTTCTTTATCTATTTATTTCATAAGTTGAAGAAATTTATTTAATATAGTTGGATTTAATTTCAAATAGAGCTCGCTTCAATTATCAACAAAGATTTAAATTGATTGCTTTATTTCAAAATTAAAAATTTGAAATCACTTTCCAAAATAATGAATCAAAATATTAACTTTACAGTTCACGTGAAAATATTATACTAATAACAAATCTAATCCTAGTGATAACATCAATATTGGAAATACTTATTCACTTAGTAAATTAGAGTTGTGAAATAAATTCAAAAAGTTAATACTAAATAATTATTGTAAGTTAATTGTGGAATAATTAAATAATTTTTGTCTTTATAATATATTATAAATATTCAAATTACAAAATGAATATAAATGTAGATGATGGAGAATTAAATTATTTTTTATTAAAATTAAATTATATTTTTAATTTTTATAAATTAATTTAATTTTCCAAAAAATCAATAGAAAATCATTTTATATGCCAAAATAATCAACAATATATTTATATAGAATTTTTAAGCAAACTAAATTTAGCTATTAAATTTATAGATAAAATGCTTCAAAATCCAAAACCTTATGTACTTGTATAACAAAAACAAAAAACAAAAAAACAAACAAACAAGTTGCCTTTTTAAGCAATCTAAGTTTAGTTATCTAAAAAATGGATAAAATTCAAATTGTCATTATCAGAATCTTTATTAATCATCACTCCCAAACTATTAAAATTCTCCAAACCAACAGTTCTTCTTTATCTGTTTATTTAAGAAGTTGAAGAAATTTATTTAAAATAGTTGGATTTTAAATCAAAATCTTTATTAATCATCACTCCAAATCATTAAAACCAACAATTCTGCAATCCAACAATTCTATTTATTTAATAAGTTGAAGAAAAATTCTACAAACCAACAATTCTATTTATTTAATAAGTTGAAGAAATGTGAAAAATAGTGAATGTAGAGGAAACATTTTTGTTGTTTCAAGTCTTTTTCTGGTCAACTAGGATTCGACTAAGACGAGCTCTGGCGATCTTTGGCGAACCCTCGCGCGCCTGCACTTGCACCTGCTCTCCAGGCCCTGCCTGGCAGGGCTGCTGCCGCCCTCTCCGATCTCTCTTTGACCTGTTTGTTTCCTTGTCCCTTTCATTGGTCCTTTTGCTACTTCCTGCCCCCGTTGGGGCCCAGCCTGCCTCGCGCTAACCCTCCCTCGCTATCCCTTGCTGGCCATTCATTCTTTGAATGGCCGGGCTCGCTCCTCCCCCTCCAGGCTCTGAGAACCATGAGGAAATTTGTGCTTCTCTTTTCTCTGACTCAACCATCTCCAGAACCCGTCCCACAGTGACCAAGTTCATTAAAAAACTTGATGAAATCCCCGAGGTGAATCTCCCTCCATCCCTTCCAAGGAAGTCAACAATCATTCTCGCTGAAAGAGGGCTAGTAGGTCAGTTCACTGGTCTCTGGCCCTCCCCGAGATCAGTCCAGAAATGGGTTGAGCGCAACTGGAGCGCGATGATCCAAGGGAAGATAGCCATCCGATTTTGCGAACGAGGTTATTTCACTTTTCTCTTCGAATCAAAAGAAGACAAGAATCTCATATTCAGAAATGGCCCCTACTTCATGGATTCAAGAGGCCTGTACTTGAACAAATGGACCCCAGACTTCGATTCAGAAATGGACATCCCCAACGTTGTTCCAGTTTGGGTCCGACTCCCTCATTTTTCGCTCCACTGCTGAGGAGACGAATTAGTAAAGACAATAGGGAATGCAGTGGGCAAATACATCGACAGATCGGAGCCAAGGGAGAACATGCATTCATGCGCAAGGATCTGCGTGGAAGTAGATCTAGGGAAAGGCCTGCCGGAAGCCATCAAGATCAAGGTCGACCAATGGACGCATATCCAGCGGCTGGACTATGAGTAGCTCCCCTTTAAATGCAAGGTATGTCATGAGTATGGTCATTTCGCCAATAGATGTAGTAAGTCAAAAACAAATGAATCAACTGATAATGAGGAAAATCCTGAAGGCTCCTGGGAACCAGTAAAAAGGAGAAAACCTTCCCACCCCCAAGGTCCCAGCACTAAAACCCCTTCGGATCCCCTCCCTCACCCTCCTCCCCCTCCTCCCAGCTCAGCTCCCCCTTCAACCTCCAACCCCTTCGAATCCTTGTCCATAGAAGATCCTTCTTCCCCTCCATCTTCCCCCCGAGCTCCTCCCTCTCCCACCTGCATGATCACTCTCCCTTCCCCTCCTCCAACCACAGATAGAATCCTAACCAGAAACAAAATGAAAGAAGCCAACCAATCCACAGATCCTCCGAGAAAGGTTGGTTGAAAGTCAAACAAAGAGCTCAGAGATGAAACAGCTGCAAAAGAGATGGCAACGGGAACGCAGCAACCAATGGACTCATACCTAGGCAAGCTGAAAGGAAGTGGAGAAAAGGCAAAGGAGAGGAGTGGTCCTCACCCAACCAATGGTAAATAATGATCTTGGTCTCTTGGAACTGTAGGGGGATGGGCTCTCCCTCAAAACTAAAAGCAATCAGGGATTTATTAAAACAGGAGCAGCTGGATCTCCTTCTCATCCAGGAGACCAAAATTTCGGCACAAGACTTTCAACACCAAAGCCAAAACTTCAAAAATTTCACTGGGGTATCAATAGGCTCAAAAAGTGCCTCAGGCGGAATAGGAACAATATGGAACAAGAATAAATGGGAAATCACCAATTCCCAATTTTGCAACTGGTGGGTTAGAACGAACCTGAAAAACAAAGGATCTCAGGAAATCTACTACATATACAACATACATGCTCCAAATCATCACAGGGATAAAGGCCGCTGCTGGGAAAAAATATCCTCAGACCTACAATCTGTGCAAAACAGGAACATAATTCTTGGGGGAGACTTGAACTTAATAAGAAATGTGGAAGAAAAACTAGGAGGAAACTACCACGCAGACCCTTCGAGAGACATGCTAGAATCCATAATTCAGCTTCACAACCTGATGGACATCCCCCTATCCAATGGAAAATATACTTGGAGCAATAAAAGGACTGGCTTATCTAATATTAAAGAGAGACTGGACAGATTTATACTTCAGGAAGGAATCGTTGCAAGTTTTCAGTCCATTAAGAGTCATTTAATCCATGCCTCGGCCTCTGACCATAAACCCGTGATCCTAAATTTGGACAAAGGCAGAAATCGGGGACCTCTTCCTTTCAAGTATAACAAAATTTGGGACCTGCAAGAAGACTTTCGCACTCTCATCAAAAATCAGTGGGCCAAGGAAGTCAACGGGTCGCCTTACTATGTATGGGAAACCAAGTTAAAATTGCTGAGATCAGTTATTAAACAGTGGGCAAAAGAAGCAACGATCTTGGAGAACAAAAAAAATTCGGACTTACTCATGAAGATGGAGCAGTGGAATAAGGCCAAAGAAAATATCCAATACACAAGTGAAGATATAGATTATGAAAAACAAATGTACAGAGAGCTCTACCGCCAAAACAGAGCTGAGGAAGAGGATCAAAGACAGAAATCCCGTTGTCTTTGGCTGAAAGCTGGAGACAAAAACACTTCTTTTTTTCATAACAATATAAAGCTCCGGAGAGCTGGAAACCAAATAGACAAAATAGAGGTAGAGGGAAAACAACTTAGTGACCAAGAGGAAATCAAGGAAGCAGCTCACAACCACTTCAAAACTCTCCTCTCTATTGCTCCTCAGCAAACGGACAGCTTTGAATTCCTCAGCGCAGTAGAGAGCAAAATCTCAGATGCTCAGAACAAAGAACTGGATCAGGACACAGAAGAGGAAATCCGCGCAGCAACCTTCAGTATGCAGCAGGATAAGGCCCCGGGACCGGATGGATTCACGGTTGCCTTCTATCGAAATCACTGGGAAACAATCAAAAAAGATTTTGTGCGGATGGTTAAGAATGTTTTCCAAAACCACAAGATGGGAGAAAATACCAAGTCTTCGCACATAGCTCTTATCCCCAAGGAAACGAATCCTCTCTCCTTTGACAGATTCCGTCCCATATCCCTTTGCAACGTCTCTTACAAGATTGTAACCAAAATTCTAGCCAATAGGCTCAAAAAACTTCTTCCTCACTTAATATCTGAGAACCAGGGAGGTTTTGTACCAAGCAGGCAAATCACCGACAACGTCATCCTAATTCAAGAAGCCATCCATAGCAGCTTCAACAGAGGGGAAAGAGGAATGATAATCAAGTTGGACATGGCAAACGCCTTTGACAGAGTTGATCACTCCTTCTTAACAGAAACTCTCAAAAGATTCGGGATCTCAAAAAACTTCATAAGTATTATAAACGGGTGCATCTCCAACCCTTGGACCGCTCCTTTGATCAATGGTCGCCCCAGCAACTATTTCAGAAGCTCTAGAGGGTTGAGACAAGGCTGCCCCCTCTCCCCCTTCTTATTCATAATCATTGCTGAGACTCTGAGTATTCATTTAGAAAACCTTCGAAGACAAAAAGAGATCACCGGTATCCGGATTGAAAGAGGGACCAAAGAGATCAATCATTCGCTCTTCGCGGATGACACTCTTCTCATTAGGGGAGCCTCCAGTATAATGGCAAAAAGATTTAAGAAAGTGTTGGATGCTTTCTTAGCAGCCTCAGGAGGAAAGCTGAACAATAGAAAATGCAAGATCTATACATGGAATGTTCCTCTCCAAATCCAACAAAGAATATCCCTGATCCTGGACATTCTAGTGCAAAGGAACTGGAGTTTCTTCTCTTATTTAGGCCTGCCTCTTGCTAAGGAAACAGTCAAGGCAGAAATTTGGGTCAAACACATTGAAAGAATGAGAGGCCTCCTCCAGAGCTGGGGAGTTTCTTAGCTGAACCTGGCAGGCAGAGTGATCCTTATTAAGGCTATCCTCTCAGCTCTCCCAATCTACCAATATGCGGTCATCATGGCTCCGGCAAGCATCCATAAACACATGGAAATCATCCTCCGAAGTTTCCTTTGGCAGGGAGGAAAACAGGAGACCAAGAAATTTAGTCTTGTTAAATGGGACCAGGTAACCTTACCATATGAAAAAGGTGGTCTATCTATCAAAATCCCGAGCCTCTCCAATTGGGCCTTGGGTTTTAAAATGATTTGGAGAATTCTAACTGGCAAAGGATCATGGTGGGTGGAGGTCATAAAAAGAAAATATCTCAGTGGTCCAAACTCTAATCTTCTCTCCGAGCCAATAGTGGAAAGACCCTGCACCCCAGTGTGGAAACTTATCAAAAAAGTGCTCCCTCAATTCAGAGAAAACACATCCAAATTCCCTGGAAATGGTAAGACCATCAATATTTGGTCAAACAGAATCATGGGCTCCAAGCCGAGGAATCTTCTTCAAGCTTTTCGACCTCTCCAGATCTGGATGGATGAAAGAAACTTAACCACCTTGTTTGACATTTCAACTTGGAATCAGAACATCTGGCAAGACTGGAAAGATCTTAATCTCCCCAACGACCTCATGGACCTCTGGTCCAATCTCAAGTGCTCTCTCTCTGGTTCTGCGCCTACAAATTCAGGGGTGGAAGACAGGTATATTTGGGATTCTAGCGGAGGCAAATTCACGGCTAAAGAGGGGTACAAAATTTTACAGGCAACTGCTCAAATGGCAAACTGGAATCTCCACACAACTGCCTGGAAATCAGAGTGTCTACCAAAGATCAAACATTTTAATTGGACTCTCCTCAAAAGAAAGATCCTCACTGCTGAGAATCTAAGGAAAAGAGGAATCCTGGGTCCTTCAAGATGTTGCTTCTGTTGTGCAGAGGAGGAATCCATACAGCATATCTTCCTCCTCTGTCCCTTCGCCCAAAGCTGTTGGAAACAAGTGATAAACCCCATGACAATCAGCGAAAGCTTCAATCAGATCTCCTCTCTTCAGAAAAACTGGGGGAAATGTTATCCCTTTTCCAAAAAAGGCAAACACAATATCAACCGACTGTGGAAATGCATTCCAGCCACTTTTTGTTGGCAAATTTGGTTAGCTAGGAATAACTATGTCTTCAACAACAAAAATCCATCTATTTCCAGCATCCTAACTAAAACAATAGCCATCATCTCAGAAACAATCAGCACCAACTTCATCGCTCTCCTAGATCAGTCAAGTTGGCAGCAAGCAGAGATTGAATGGTACAACAAATTTAACTTCAGTTACACCAACATTCAACACCCTCAAACAAAAGCTCACAAGAAAAGGATACACTGGAAACTCAGAGGATCCAAGGAAGAGGTCAATCAGTGGATTTCAGATCAGAAGCGTCCTACTTTACATTTTGACGGAGCCTCCAAGAACAACCCAGGGAAAGCTGGAGCTGGGGGCATCATTAAAAACCACAGAGGAGAAACTATGGTAAGCTACGAATGGGGATTGGGAAAAGCCTCTAACAATGTGGCTGAAGCATACAGCCTCCTTCTCGGCACCTCCATTCTGAATAGGCTGGGAATCATAAATCCTATCATCATGGGGGACTCTGCAATCATTATTGCAGCCTTGATCTCAGGAGCAGACTTTAACAAAGCCATTCTCAACAACATAAAGCTCAGGATTCAGCACAATTTCAGAACTTTGGGTGAAACGACGTTTAAGCATGTCTTAAGGGAAAACAATTCAGCTGCGGATTTTTTCGCCTCCAAGGCCGTCAGCAGGCCGAGTGGACAAATCAGGGAGAATGATCATCTCTATGACAAAGCAATCCCTTAGCAGATCAACAGGCCCGACATCTCTTCAGAATAGCAACTCCAGTATGCCTCTGAACCCAAGTCATCTCAGCTATCAAGCTTATTCTGATCCCTTCTGCTTCATCCTAGATTTTGACTCCTCCCAGCTCCCTCGTGAACCGTGTGCCTTATTCCTCCCAGCTTGTTGACCGGCCAGCTCTTGAAATCCGATCCTGTCTTGCTCCTCGTGATCATATCTCTGAGAACTCTGGCACAAGTCCCTTCGTAATCCCTTCCGACTGCACCAAAGATCTCATAGATGATCTCGAGCATGTCCAAATTCATGATCTGCCTTAGTATCATCTGCCCGTCCAGGCCTCTCAGTCGCTTTATAATCTCCACCCTCCCCTCTATCCTCGACAGCAAAAGGAAGACTCTGAGCATTTCGACTTGCTCCAGGAGCTTGGCAGCATCAGCGATCGTTCCCAACTCTTCTCAGCAGCGCGATCCCCTCTCTCTCGGATCCAGAAGAGCGACATCAAGCGAGGCAGCCCCTGGACTATCTCTGAAGCGCGCCTCCTCCCGAAAGGACCCAGGTATAATCCTAGCTTATTTCAGGTTCATTTGTTGCTGACCTTCTTGGTTGTGCTCTTCTCCTCAGACATGGCGGAGCCCTCTGAGAGATTGCAGAATGAAAACTAGGCAGGCAGTGAACCACCTGAGAACCCGCTGGACCGCGTGCTTGGCAACAACACTTGCACACTCTGCAAACAACACTTCTTCATGATTGCCAGGTTCATCAAGCATTTTAACGAGCTCAAGGAAGACTTTCAGGCTGACAGTCGTTCCAAGAGGAAAAAATTGGAAAAACAACGAGCTGAAATAGAGAGCCTGAAAGAAAAATGTAACCACATGGAAGAGGCCATTTCTCACATTAAAAACATCACTCAAACCATGCAAGCTGAGGCCTCAACCAGAGCAAGTATCAAGAAGGAACCTCAAATGGAGGACTCAGTCAATCAGTTTTGGTAAACAATCCCATGGCCAGCAAATTTTGCTTTCTAGCAGGGCTCTTTGTAAGGCAATATAGTCGTTTTTTATTTCAGTATATCAGTCTTAACTTTACTCCCAAGAAGTCAGGGTCTGCGCACCCATTTTGGACTTCTCTTCCTCTCTCTCCACTTTCTGTAACAACGCTTATTATCAGCAGTTTTTATAATAGATAAGTACCTGATCATGTTAAAAAAAAAAAATAAAAAAAAAAAATAAAAAAATAAAAAAAAAATAAAAAATAAAAAAAAAAATAAAAATAAATAAAAAAAATTGAAGTAATGTATTTAAAAATCACTGATATAACTTATTTTAAATTCTCCAAACCAACAATTCTATTTATTTAATAAGTTGAAGAAATGTATTTAAAATAATTGATTATAACTAATTTTAAATCAGAAACTTTAATCATCATCACTCCCAAACAATTAAAATTATGCAAACCAACAATTCTTCTCTATCTATTTATTTCATAAGTTGAAGAAATTTATTTAAAATAGTTGGATATTTAACAGAAAATATAAATGATTATAACTAACTTTAATTTCTTTATTAATCATCACTAATTCTATTTATTTAATAAGTTGAAGAAATGTATTTAAAATAATTGATTATAACTAATTTTAAATTGGAATCTTTAATCATCATCACTCCCAAATAATTAACATTATGTAAACCAACAATTCTTCTCTATCTATTTATTTCATAAGTTGAAGAAACTTATTTAAAATAGTTGGATATTTAACAGAAAATATAAATGATTATAACTAATTTTAATTTCTTTATTAATCATCACTCCTAAACTCTTAGAATTATGCAAACCAACAATTCTTCTCTATCTATTTATTTAATAAGTTAAGAAATTGATTTAAAATAGTTGGATATTTAATAGAAAATATAAATTATTATAACTAATTTAAATTTCTTTATTAATCATCACTAAACTATTAAAATTCTCCAAACCAACAATTCTTCTTTATCTATTTATTTAATAAGTTGAAGAAATTTATTTAATAAAGTTGGATTTAATTTCAAATAGTGCTCCCTTTAATTATCAACAAAGATTTAAATTGATTGCTTTATTTCAAAATTAAAAATTTGAAATCACTTTCCAAAATAATGAATCAAAATATTAACTTTACAATTCACATGAAAACATTATACTAATAACAAATCTAATCCTAGTCATAACATCAACATTAAAAATACTTATTCACTTAGTAAATTAGAGTTGTGAAATAAATTCAAAAAGTTAATATTAAATAATTATTTTAGGTTAATTGTGGAATAATTAAATTATTTTTATTTTTATTATAAATATTCAATTACAAATGAATATAGATTTGGATATGGAGAAATAAATATTTTTTATTAAAAATTAAAAATTATATTTTTAATTTTTATAAATTAATTAATTATTCCAAAAATCAATAGAAAATCAATTTATATGCCAAAAATAATCAAAATATATTTATATAGAATTTTTAAGCAAATTAAATTTAGTTATTAAAATAATAGATAAAATGCTTCAAAATCCAAAACCTTGTGTACTTAGATAACACAAACAAACAAACAAACAAGTTGCCTTTTTAAGCAATTTAAGTTTAGTTATCCAAAAAAATGGATAAAATTCAAATTGTCATTATCATAAACTTTATTAATCATCACTCCCAAACTATTAAAATTATCCAAATCAACAATTCTTCTCTATCTATTTATTTAATAAGTTGAAGAAATTTATTTAAAATAGTTGGATTTTAAATCAGAATCTTTATTAATCATCACTCCCAAACGATTAAAACCAACAATTCTGCAAACCCACAATTCTATTTATTTAATAAGTTGAAGAAATGTATTTAAAATAATTGATTATAACTTATTTTAAATCGGAAACTTTAATCATCATCACTCCCAAACAGTTAAAATTATGCAAACCAACAATTCTTCTCTATCTATTTATTTCATAAGTTGGAGAAATTTATTTAAAATAGTTGGATATTTAACATAAAATATAAATGATTATAGCTAACTTTAATTTCTTTATTAATCATCACTACTTCTATTTATTTAATAAGTTGAAGAAATGTATTTAAAATAATTGATTATAGCTAATTTTAAATCGGAATCTTTAATCATCATCACTCCCAAACAATTAAAATTATGCAAACCAACAATTCTTCTCTATCTACTTATTTAATAAGTTGAAGAAATTTATTTAAAATAGTTGGATATTTAACAGAGAATATAAATGATTATAACTAATTTTAATTTCTTTATTAATCATCACTCCCAAACTATTAAAATTCCGCAAACCAACAATTCTTCTCTATCTATTTATTTAATAAGTTAAGAAATTTATTTAAAATAGTTGGATATTTAATAGAAAATATAAATGATTATAACTAATTTTAATTTCTTTATTAATCATCACTAAACTATTAAAATTCTCCAAACCAACAATTCTTCTTTATCTATTTATTTAAGAAGTTGAAGAAATTTATTTAATAAAGTTGGATTTAATTTCAAATAGTGCTCCCTTTAATTATCAACAAAGATTTAAATTGATTGCTTTATTTCAAAATTAAAAATTTGAAATCACTTTCCAAAATAATGAATCAAAATATTAACTTTACAATTCACATGAAAATATTATACTAATAACAAATCTAATCCTAGTCATAACATCAACATTGAAAATACTTATTCACTTACTAAATTAGAGTTGTGAAATAAGTTCAAAAAGTTAATATTAAATAATTATTTTAAGTTAAATTTGGGAATAATTAAATAATTTTATTTATTTATATTATAAATATTCAAATTACAAAATGGAATATAAATTGTGGATGAGGGAGAAAATAAATTATTTTTTATAAAAATTAAAAATTATATTTTTAATTTATAAATTAATTTAATTTTATTCCAAAAATCAATAGGGAAATCAATTTATATGCCAAAATAATCAAACTATATTTATATAGAAATTTTTAAGCAAACTAAATTTAGTTATTAAAATAATAGATAAAATTCAAAGTATAATTATCAAAATCCTTATCAATCAATTAAAAAAATCTATTTAATATAGTTAGATCTTCAAAGAAAATATAAATAAGTATAACCAATTTTAATTTAAAATAATGGCAACCTTAATTATTAACAAAAATTTAAATTAATTACTTTATTCTATTTCATTTAAAAAATAAAAAATAAAAAACAAAAACAACACCAATATATACATCACTTCTACGAATCCATCTTTTCAAATTCTCCAAACCCATAATTCTTATGAGTCTTGTATATAATTTAAAACATAATAAACTGAATATTAATTTAAATAAATACTAATGATCATTATCATTATATTTCTCCAAACCCATAATTCTTATGAATCTTGTATATAATTTAAAACATAATAAATTAAATATTAATTTAAATAAATACTAATCATCATTATCATTATATTATTATTATGATTAAAAACATGGAATTGATCCCAATAACCTGTTGGTCCTTATATATAAAAATATAACGATGGGAGTTGATTTAGGCATGTGAGAAGGCGTAGAATGAACATTAAAAAATTATTGAATTGTGAGGAACTTGCATCGTCACGCACTAAAATAGTTAACAAAATTAAAAGAGTGACAAACTGATTCTAAAAATCAAAATAAATTCCAACGAAGACATTGATTTATTCCCAAAGTTTAGGATGCTAAACACCTTCTACATATTAGAACTTTATTTATATACTCTTCCCTCCACGGGGCATAACCATTACATTGAAACATCTATGACCTTTCGGCTTCACTAAGATCATTACAATCGGCTGGCTCCGCAATCGGCTCTGTAGAGGGCGTGCAGTGAATTTCGTGATTGATCGTGAAAAACAAACTCACACTCCCTAGCTGGATTTCAAAGAAACGAGCATTTTATATAGCGTTTAACCATTTGCAAAACTTTTAAAAGCAGAAATATTTATGACAAAAAGGTCGAACGAGACCTTTCAAAAAACCAAACCACAAGTCTGTTCAAAAAACAAACCTACCGAAGGAATCACAAGTCTGTTTAGAAAACCAACCGACTGAAGCAATCACAAGTCCGTTCAGAAAACCAACCGAAGAAATTCGATCCGTTAATCTTTTGGGACTGCCAAAGAGGAGAGTAATAATGCTTCCTTCAGCAGGGAAAGAGCCAGTTTCCGATGCGGGGGATCCAGCATCTTCTTGCTATTCATATGGTTTCAAGGAGAAAGCATCCGTATTGATTCAGTTATAACGAAATTTTGATCAACGTTCGCAATCACTTCTGGCTATTTATTTGGTTTCAAGGAGAAAGCATCTATATTGATTCAGTTATAACGAAATTTTGATCCAACCATTGCCATCATTTGAATCGTCTGACATCAAATCTAATGGATTATAGCAAGACAGGTAATATTGAAGGGGAGTTGATTTCAAAGAGAACGCCTTACGGTGTAATTATATATATATATAAATAAAATAAAATAAATAAATAAATTATGTTCATTTTTAATAATGACAATTTTTTATGACAATTAATTTATTATAATAATATATTATATTAGAATAGAGTATAGAATATAAATTACAAAAATTATTATTAGTAATATTAAGTAATGATGGTGTTTATGTATGAAACTTTTAATTGATTGAATAGTATGGATTTACTCTGAGGACATTGTTTTTCAAATGGAAAGAATGATTGTTTTACATAAGAAGTTTGAAGACTTATGAAATAGAGATAAGTGATCATATTTTCCTTTCATCTAGGGGAACCTATTTTGGGTACAACATAAAATTCATAGAAAATTAGGGTTCTATTTTGGGTACAACATAAAATGCATAGAAAATTAGGGCTGGTTTGTTGTTTTATTTTTTATTTATTTTTTGTTTTGTTTTGTTTTTTCGTTTTCTTTTTCTTTTTTCGAAAAGATATTTAGTTCCTCTTGAGATTTGGAAATATCTCATGAATAGATATGCGTGGAATATATATTTATGTTAGTGGGCATAGGTAAATATTTCACTTCTTTTTTTTATTATTATTTTTTATTATTAATTATATATTTTAAAATCAATTACATTTTGAAAATATCCATTTATTTTTTTTATAGTGATTTACAATGAAAGTGACATTGGTTATTATTGTATTTTTTTAAATTCCACATATTTGAGTGTTGGAAATTAAAATATTCAATATACAAATAATTAATATTATAAAAGTCAAAATAAGCTTTATATGGAGATAGACTTTATATGGATATTGTCAAAATTAATTTAAACATGAAGGATGATTATGGATTAGGAAAAATGCAATTGCTGAATTGTTATAGTTGTATGTTTAGTATTTGTATCTAAATTGATTAATCGATTAGAGTAATAGAAGTTATTAATGAATTTATATAAGCAACATTTCAATATATTAAAAGGGAATTTAGATATGAAAATGGAAAATAATGGAACATGAAATAGTAATGGGTAATAACCTGTCTACCCTTTTCCTCTTTTATTTTGGTGATTAATTGTGATTTAAAAAAAAAGCGTAAGAAAATATTCATGGTATAATTATTTTGAAAACCAATGGGAGAAATACCTTCCCTTAGTGGAATTTGCATACGACAATAGTAATCACAGTTCAATTCAGGCATCTCCCTTCAAAATCTTTTATGCAAGACCATGACGTACTCCAATAAGTTGGGATTGATTAGAGGATTGAGTGATGTTGGGACCTGAAATGCTCCACAAAATGAAAGAACAAATGTCCACAATTAAACATAGACTAAAAGAAGCCAGGGATCACCAAAAAAGTTATGCTGATGCAATGAGAACTGATAGAAAATTTGAGGAAGGAAGCTAAGTTTTTATTAGAATCAAACCCTTTAAAAGTCCCTTTAGGATTGGTAAGGGAATAAAGTTTTCCCTAGACTTGTTGGGACATTCACTATCCTAGAGAGGATTGGACCAGTTGATTATAAGCTCGAGTTTCCACTCCATCTAAGAAGGATGCATAATGTGTTTCATGTTTCTATGCTTAGAAAATATGTACCTGACCCGTCCCATGTTTTTAAATTTGAAAAATTGCAGGCTTCCAAGGAGGGAGTCCTTCTAGTCGAACCATTCTGTATATTGGACCGTTGGTTTTGTCAACTCAAGAACCGCGACTTTGAGCAAGTCAAGGTCCAGTGGGACCAATATACCCCAGGGTCAGCTACCTGGGAAGATGCAGATGTTACTTTTAATGACTTTCCTTATTTACTTGATTAAAATGTGTGGTGAACTAATTAGGAGTGCTTAGTTAGCTAAGACAGATACTTTTATGGAGCATTGAAATAATGTTTTATTGTTTAAACTTATGATACATCTAAATCATACACTATGATTTCAGTTTAGTTTAATTAACTGTTATGATGTTGAGTATAATGTTACATGAGGTTTCGTGATATAATGGTAGGAGGATAATGATGCACATGTGGATCTTATTGTGATGATGTATCCTTACGATGATGATGATATGCATAGACATTATGATGTTATGTCGAGGTATATTGACATATTCATTTACTATGTGATGATAGGTATTTAATGTTGAATACTCATGATGGATATGATATGCACAATGCGGCATAGGAATTATGATTCTTATTGACATGTGGTTCATTTATTATGTGAAGCCATGATATATCATTGATGCAAATATGTTGATGTTATAACTTACGATGGTATTTCATGAGGTGAAGCTTGTGATATTTGCATACAAATTTATGACATGCATGAGCATGCAGTTCGTTATTATTCATAATGTTGTGATTAACAATGATGAATGTTCTCATGATGACATGCAAGACTTGGCATGTGGATTCTTTTCTATGATTTATCATGATGACATGCAAGACTTGGCATGTGGATTCTTTTCTATGCTACTATGATGGCATAGCTAATGCATTGGTTGCATGTTGAGGTGTCAAGATTGACAGGACTGCACAATGGGCCAAGAGCGCCAGTTTATTTGATGATCTTATGTGAGCCCATACGCATGAGGGAGAATAAGTAACACAATATGGGTTGGGGACAAACTCAATCAACACTACATATGTCAGTGGTTCCTTTGTCTTTTATAGCTATTGATGGATAGCTCTTGAGGGCTATGGGACCATCTTGAGGAGGCCAAGTGCCTGATATTGAAGGCTAGGTGCCTAGTATTGTATTGGGATGCCAAAGTCTGGTAGGGGTGTAAGGACTTTGATTCCAGGGGTTATGCGCTTTAGTGAGTTGTGGAGGAAGTGTGCCAACCTTGCGAGATTCTCGAAGACATTGAGCACTGTACTAGATGCCTGGCTTGGGGCAGATGAGGTCTGAGTGAAGCGCGTACCTTGGGGCTAGCCTTGGACTAGGATATAGACTGAGGAGGCTTATGCCTGGTTCCGAAAGAAGGAAAAATGACAGAGATTCCTTGGGATTTCCCAAGTGTTGTGAAACATTCGATGCTTGTTGGTTATACTAGTTCAGTAGAGGGTGTCGGCGAACATTAAGTAATAAATAACAAAATAAAATGTTGAATAATTCAACATAACTTCGGGACGAAGTTCTTTAAAGTGGGGGAGTATGTAATTCCCCTTAGTAATAAATAATAAAATAATAAATAATATTTTATAATATTAAATAAATAATAAATAATAAAATAAAAAATAGTAATGTATAATAATAAATATATAAAATAATAAATAACAATACTAAAGCTTAATAAATATAAATAAAAATAAACGGTAAATTTGTAAAAATTAGTAAAGCTATCAAAAAGTAAAAACAAAAGAAATAAAACAAGAAAGTAGTAAAAATCAGTAAAGCTATCAAAAAGTAAAAACAAAAGAAATAAAACAAGAAAGTAGTAAAGTTGCATGTTGAGACATGGAATGTGTGGATGTGGTTTCCCTTCCAATGTTTGCTCTATTTAATAGATGGCAAGGAAGATGAGAGGCATTCTATCATTCCATGATTCCATCATCCATTCTCTTGGGAGAATAGTGTTGTGAGACAAAGGATTCCCTAACAGTAGTACATTGATTGAAGGCTCGGGGGTGGCGAGTTGTAGCAAGATTTCGTGCAATTGAGCTTACAGTTGGGTGGAGAGTCATCCCCAAGACTTTGTTGCAGTTAGCAGAATTCAACTAGCGTTCAACCCTAAAATCATAAGTGAGAAACATCATTGCCACAGGTAAGTTGTCTCTAGTCATATTTTTTTATGTTTTGTTTTTTTTTTTGGGTCATTTTTACCCTTCTTTTTTGGTAGGAAAGCACCCACGGGGATTTGAACTGTGAATCTTCACTTAGTGAAGATTATTTTTCTTGTCCAATTTTGTGCATGTTTATAGTTATGGTTGCATCTCCTTTTCCATGCATTAATCAAAAGTGGAATCAATTCTTTTGATATCTTTTTATATTTCATAAACTATAGCCTGAAGGAAATTTTTTGGTTAGGTAAAGAAGATATAACAAGTAATTCATAGCATTAATAAATATCATATTTGAAGAAAAAAAAATTATAGTTAGTTTAAAATGGGAGAATGACACCTCTCATGCTCCTTGCAACACATCGATTTTCACAAAGATGATAATAAAATTATGGTAGTATTGATGAGTCCACAAAGAAATCAATATGCATCTTATGTGCTTGATAATGTAAAATTAAAAGCTTGGAATGAAATTGTAAAAGAGGCCATTAAATATTAAGTGGCATACTTGCAAAACTAGTTTAGTTAATATGTACATTAAAGAGACAATATCTATTTGGTGAAGGTGTGAGAAAATAGTGGTGCAATTTCAGGGAACTAATAAATATAAACCTAAGATAACAAGAGACTAGCCTTGGGAGAAAAATGAACCTATTATTAGAATTAGATGATGAAAAAATATATAAATAGACAACAACCTTAAGAAATTGAAGAAAGATTAACGATCAACTAACGAAGTTGAATAATAAAGAAGGTCATTGTCAAGGGCCGCGAAGGGTATGACAACAATGAATTAAAGAAGTAAATCCATAATAAAATTGATCAATTTGAGGAAGATAGGTTATGTGATTGGAGGAATAATAACAATATTTCAAGTGTAACAATTTTATACATTTAAGAGAGAGGAGGAAAATAAACTAGTATGATTCAAGGTGAGAAAACAAGACCAATTTAATAATATTTCTATGTTTGAAGCTAGTAGACACGAAATATTAGGAAATTGAGACTATCGAAGAAAAGAAAAATTTATCTATAAATATTCAGTATGTGGAAGTGAAAGGGTGATTCTATGGAGAAGAAAGTTGTCTTAAAGATATGATGAGTGGATTGGTAAACACGATTGGTAAGGGTCAAAGTCATGGCCTATAAATTTAAAATTGTCATTGTAGGAAGTTCTAAGCACTTGTAATCAATGAGAAATGACAAGTGATAAACTAGAATAATGTTTGAAGGATAATAATTGTTGAACTTTTGGAAAAAAATACACGATGTAGACTAATGAGAAAACATTGAGCATGAAGTGTAGAAAGAAATATTGTTTGAAATTCTATAATGAGACTTTGAGAAGATTACATATAAATTGGCAAAAGAAGTGAGAATCAACTAATAAAGGGTGCAATTGAATAAATTTCACTCACGAGTGGATTGATGATATATTGTTACCTCGTACAAAACAACATACTAGTGCACGTCATTGGTATTGAAAGAAGTTATTTCCAAATACATTAGGCATACCAAAACATTCATGGATGATAACGATGGTAGTGGTTCCAATCATTTCAAAGTCTAAATCGAATATTTAATTAGTGAAAACTAAAGTGGAAGAATCCCTATTCCAAATTGAACATGGGTGAATCTACGATAAAAGAGATCAAGCGGAAACTTGAAGAGATAAGAAAATCTTTTTAGGATGAACAATGAAAATTATGCAACTGATGAATAAATCATGAGAGGGCAACAAGCCCTCATGTAGGTAGATTAATCATAACATAAGACTTAAATAAGGATGACCCCTTGTATGTGTTCCATTTGGATAAGAAAAATATGTATAGTGATCATGGAATTTTAACTTGATATTGATGATTTAAATGATTATACAAATGGTAGTATCTTAGCAATGAATTTCCCTAAAATTTCATTGGGGAAGGAAGAATAAGTGATGAGAGATTAAGACTCAATATGGTGAGGCTCATTTGAAATTTAACAATGAACTTAGATGAGTATATCTACGATGTAAATAGTCAACTCCTAATATAAATAACATGAAAGGATTATCTAAAAATAATTGGTATCTTGATGGAAACATGACACTAATAACACTGATGAGATAACATAGATCCTAGATGGGTGTGTAATAATCTTAGTTCATAGTTGGTATTCAATGTTTGTACAAGTCAATGAAATTGATTTTTCTAATGAATGATGATAAGAATTCTTATAGAGTATTATTCTATATTTGGTAAGTATTGAGATGTTTCTCATATTGATATGTTTCAGGATATGATGGTATGAGGGTGATCCTGCACATGTGGTTCATATTTATATAGTTGTTACAATAGTGATGATGTATACTTATGATGATTATGATATGCATAGGCATTAAGATGTTATGTTGAGGTATATTGACATGTGGTTCATTTATTATGTGATGATACATATTTATTGTTGAATGTTGATGTTATAACTTAGGAGGATATTATGATGTGAAACATGTGTAAATTGCAAGTAGATTTTATAACATGAGAATGTGGTGATTAACAATGATGCTATGTTATCATGATGACATGCAAGAGTTGGCATGTAGATTATTTTCTATGATATTATGATTAGAACTAATGCATTGGGTGCATGTTGATATGTGGTGACTAACAAGAAATCCAGAAATGGGCCGAGAGGGCCAGTTTATTTGATGATCTCGTGGGAGCCCATACTTGCGAGGGAGAATATGTAACACCGTATGGGCTGGGGACATACTCAATCAACACTACATATGCCATTGATTCCTTTGTCTTGTATATCTCTTGATGGATAGCTCTTGAGGGGCTGTGGGACCATCTTGAGGAGGCCAAGTGGTTGATATTGTTGGTTAGGTGCCTAGTATTGGATTGGGATGCCGAAGTTTGGTGGGGTGTAAGGAATTTAATGCCTGGGGTTGTATGCTTTAGTAGTTGTGGAGGGAGTGGGCAAACCTTTCGAGATGCCTGGGGTCATTGAGTATCGTACCAGATGCTTGCCTTGGGGTAGATGAGGTCTGAGTCAGGTGGGAGCCTTTTGGCCAACATTGGAATAGGTTATAGACTGGGAAGGCTTATGCCTGGTTCCGAAAGTGGGAAAAAGGACAGATATTCCTTGAGATTTCGCGGGTATTGTGAAAACTTTCGATGCCTACTAGTTATATTAGTTCAGCAGAGGGTGTAGAGCAAACATGAAGTAATAAATAACTAAATAAATAAAATGTTAAATAATTCAACTCAACTTCGAGATTAATTTACTTAAAGAGTGGAGTAATGGTAATGTCCTCTAATCATAATAACTAAAAAAATAAATATAAAGAAATAAATAATTTACAATAAAGAAAATATAATAAGTAGAAGTAAATAAATAATGAAGAAAATAATAATAAATAAATAATAAATAGTAAATAACAATAATAGAGTTTAAAAAAAAAAAATAAAAAATAAAACCATAAAAAGTAGTAAAAAATAAAGTAATCTTACGAAGTAAAAATGAATAAAATAAGAAAGAATTATGTTAAGAGAATTACTAAAATAAGTTAAACATAAAATAAAGAAATAAAAGTTGCATGTTGACACATAGAATGCATGCATGCGGTTGCCCTTCAATTATTTGTTCTATTTAGTAGACAGTGAGGAAGATGAGAGATCATTCCATGATTCCATCATCTATTCTTATGGGAGAAAAATGTTGTGAGACAAAGGATTCCCTGGTAGTAGTACGTTGATTGAGGGCTCAGGGGTGGCTAGTTGTGGCAAGTTTTTGTGCAATTGAGCCTATGGTTAGTTGGAGAGGCGTCCCCAAAACTTTTTTGTGGTTAGCAAGATTCAGATAACGTTCAACTCCAAAATTAAAAGTAAGGAATGTTATCGCTACAGGTGAGTTGCTTTTGCTCCTATTTCTTAAAAAATATATGTTAATTAGTTGAGGAGAGATATTTTGATTCTAAATCACATAATTGATCTAATTAGTTCCATGTTTTAGTTTCGGGGTTGTTACAATGTGCCTTTAGCATTTGTTCTTTGCTCATATTCCTTACACACCCCATGAAGTGATGCCAATTCTTACTTTAAAATTTGTTCTCACTAATGTTAGGATGACGTACCTTGAGGTTTGAATTACACATGATTTAGGCACATGCACTTCCATATAACCTCTGCATTGCATTCTTGCCAACAAATGTCAATAGACCACTAAGAATGGAAATCACGACAATCGCATTAGCAAGTGCAACAATTCAACATTGGTGAGACCTTTGCTCGCAATCAACAACAAACATGCCTTTCCCTACCACAACTGAAATAATTTTCTGGATGAGAGGACACCTCCCACAGTTATTCTTGCACTTGGAAGATAGGCGTCGTTGGATCAATTTTGCATTGACCTTGAAACAATTCTTGGTTTGTAACTAAACCGGGTCACAAAGTTCTCAACATCTATTTTCAGGTGCATAGCATTCAAGTGGTGAGAAATCACAGCACATGGTGGACATTTGCAACTCCAACATTCGACATGGCTCTAATAATCCATGATCAATTTAAGTTCATTGATCACACTGTTGTTGTAAGTCACCTTGCCTGTTGGGCCACCATTACAGACGCTGCTATAGACACATTTTTATAAGCCATGGGAAACAAAACACCCTTAAGATCTAATCTCACTCAAACACACAGTGAACAAATCTAAAATAAAGAAATAAATAAATTACTAACGCAAACACTTCACACATGAAAAATTCTTACCCTAATCTATTCACACACAATAAATAAATAAATAAATTACTCTCACACACACTCCACACAACAAAATTTCCTACCCTAAATATTCACAGAGGATCAGTAGCACTCAAAGCTCTGTCACATATTCACTACCTGCGAGAACAAGCTCTGATACCGTGTTTGAAATTTGAAGAAGGGCAAATATTAAATGAAATCAAATTTAATACATAACCATCATATTTTATGATCATAATTATATATATATAATATAATATATATTTTTATATAAATATATATATATATATATATATATTATATAATATAATAATCCAAAAAAAGTGGATCTAGATAGATAATATAACTCATACATACGAAAACAACTATTCTAGATTGACACTCCTACTTCACAATGACATACTAAAGCATTACTTCCAATAATCCACTACAAATACTAAAAAGATAAACTAACTCCATATCATATTAAAAAACATTCTAATTATTAGAAATCATACTAATAATGTGCCACCAATGCATAATATTTAAAATATTTGTTAAAAATAAAATATTTTATGTGACAAGAGTAGTTATTTGAATGGAAATAAGTTGGGTAGAAGTAGACATGATGAATGATAATATTAGAATAGAGCTTCATAGTGGATGATTATTAAAAAAAGGTTTTATTAGACAATTAAAACCTAAGTGGAGGAAAACTATTCCTCTTAAAATTTGAGAGAAGTTATTCCTGCAAAAGCTTAAGAAAGATAGTTTAAATAATTATTTAATGATATAGCTTTTAAATAATTATTTAATGACGTATATTTTTTTATATGGTAAGGGGCATATGTTGGAGAATTATATGGAATACTTTCAAAATTGTAGTGGATATATTTGTGAATTTATTTGATAATTTAAATTAAGTGAATACAGTGAGAATTTATTTATTGTTATTAACTAAATAACAATACAACTAATTAGTCTACTCTTGTAATTATAAAAATTACAAAAAAGTTTTGATCTATTATAACTACAAATAATATTTTTTTTTATTATTCAACCATTTATGATATCATTTAGTAATTATAATATATACATTTTCTGAAAAATTACAATCATTAAATCTTATATTCTTTCCATAAAATGTAAAAAATATAACTATACTAATAAATACAATTGTGATGATCCACTTTCATAATAAATAATTTTATTCTATTATTCTAGAATCTACAGATAAAATATGAATAATAATAATATCTCTATACCACAAAATCACAATCTTTAAATTTTATGTTCTTTTCAAAAAAAATTATAATACTATTAGTAAATAAATTTGTGGCCATGCAATATTTTTGTGTGGAAGTTGGTGCATTGAATTTAGGTAATAAGAATAAGAAAGCTCTAAATTAAACTCTATAAACATTAACGTTTACAAGCAAGTTTTAACAGGGTCACCTTATTATAAATGTTGAAATTGCATCGTTTTATTTTATCTTCCATTCTCAAATGTGAGAATTCCAAGATATTAAACCATGAGAAAAAAATGAAGTATAATATGCCATGATATTATAATATAGATAGATTTTTTATAGAATTAAATCTAAGTAAGGACTACAGAAAAAGAGCTAGAGTTTCAGTTTCATGAGCTCCATGGAGGTGCGCAAACGTGGGAACTCCACTCCCTCCTACATGCATGCAGTGGCCAGCTCAGGTAAGAAACCAATAGAATCTGTGAGAGGTCCTTCAAGAGAAGGGAAAAGGAACATGGAAGAGGATCAAGCTTTTACCAAACCAAGGGAGGAAAACAACACAAAAGACAATGAGGAAGAAGACAAGAAACATGGAGTAGAAAACAAGATGCAAAAGGGGCCATGCAAACCCAAGGGTGAGGTCACTCCTATAGTAGTTTTAAATGATCCTTCTCTGCAGGGACATAGGGACCACATGAATACCTATGCTATCATTTGTAAATTCATGGGATTATGGCCCACTGAAAAGGCATTGCAAGTGTTGATTAAATACCACTGGAAACCAAAAGGAAGCATAGACCTACATCTTGGGTCAAAGATTTTCTTCACTATGGTCTTTACAAATATTGAGGACAAAGAGAGGGTGTTTGAAGGAGGACCCTACTTCTACGCTACAACAGGCCTCTACATGCAGTCGTGGATGATGAATTTTGTCCCGGAGTGAGAAACTTTCACATCAGTCCTGATCTAGTAAGACGCTACGCCCTACCTCTTGATTACTGGAAAACAAAATCCTTATCTACCATAGGAAACAAAGTAGGGTATTTTGTCAAAGCCTCTGAGGCCACCAGAAGGGGAAAATACACTTCCTTCGCACGAATATGTGTGGAGATGGATCTCTCTGGATCTCTACCAGATGAGGTCATCATGGAAGTTTTTGATGAAGAATGGGTGCAAACAGTATATAATGAACATATTTCCTTCAGATATCGTAGGTTCCATGAGCATGGGCACCTATTTAGAGATTTCCCTCTCAGTAAAATAGAGAACATAAGTAAAGAAACCACAATGAAAGATACTGAAAACTTTCACAAAGTGGGATATAGAGGAAAAGGGGGAAAAATGGGGAAAACCAACAGCAAATAGGAGGGAAATGGGCCAGTTTGAACAGGTTCTGTGTTCTTGAAGAAGAGGAAGAGATAACAAAAGTAGATCAGGTAATGTAAGGAAGCCCATGGGAGAAGGAGAAAGAAGAAGATAGGGATCAAACACATGATAGTAATAAACAGAAAGAGATAATGCTGAGCGATGAAGAACTTGAGATGGACCAAGAAATCACCCAGAGTGAGATGGAAAGAGAGGATCATGAACTACTGGAGATTCTTAATAGAGAAAACCTAGATCTAGAAGGGTTCTTGAAACAGGGAACCATGGGAGGGGTAGACTCAGTACCCAAAGAAGAGTTCAACAAAGTACAATAGTTGTTCCTTTGGAAAACTTTGGAAAGGCAAAGAAACAATGAAAGGCAGGATAGCGAAGGTGTGAAAACTATGAAAACCACACCAGGATTAGCTCCTAGAAACCTAGGAAAGAAAAGAGGCAGAAAAAAGCATAACGAGTTATTGATGGAATGTGGAAATCTAATGATAGATTCAGGTAATATGAAATACCTAATTAGTTACTCATTTACAAATATTTAGTAATGAAGTTCACAACTTGGAATATTAGAGGTCTAGGTAGTAAAAGAAAACAAAGAATACATAGCAATAGGATGAAACAAGAAGCTCTAGATATGATCTTTAGCTAGGAAACTAAATGTTCCATTGAAAAAATGAAAGAGATTCACAGTAAATGGCTCAATAGAATTGAGTTTCTAGAAGTTAAAGCAGATAATACAGTAGGAGGCATACTCACTCTTTGGAACCCCCAAAAGCTTGGCCTAATAGATGCTGAGGCATCTAGGAATTATTTATTAATGGTTATTCAACCTGTGGGAGATAGGGAGACTTATTTGGTCATGAATGTTTATGGCCCTCAAAGAATGGATGATAAACTCAAGTTTTTTGATTCTCTTGTGGATCTAAGAGATAGACATGTAGGAGTACCATGGATCATAGGTGGGGACATCAACATGATCAAATCACTTACAGAGAAAAAAGGAGGAACCATAACTTTAAAAAAAGACTCAATAGCATTTCAAACTTTTATAGATATATGAAGCTAGTTGACATGGATATCAGTAATGGCCTCTTTACTTGGAACAATAAAAGAGGAGAAGAGTCTCAACTAGCCTCAAAGTTAGACATATTCATAATCTCAGAGGACCTTATGCTCACCAACAAGGAAATGATAGCGAGAATTCCCCCCTTTGGAGGATCGGACCATTGCCCTATACAACTTGAGGTTCAGGGCATTGGAACCCCTAAGAACAAACCTTTTAGATTTGAGAACATCTAGCTCACCCACCCAGATTTCATCAGCAACATTGCAAAATGGTGGACAAAATGTCTTCATATTCAGGGTACAATAATGTTTCTGCTACATAAAAGACTAAAGCACATCAAATTTACACTTAGAGACTAGAAAAGGAATGAATTTGGCAATATTTTTGAAGTGAAAAAAGTTGTTGAAGACAAAATGCAGGAACTCAATCAAGCCCTTATCAAGGATGGCTTTGACAAAGTCAGAAATGATCAAGTTACCAAACATCTTCAAGACTGAGAGAATTTATGTAAATAAGAGGAAATATTTTGGAGACAAAAATCTAGAGTTCAATGGCTAAAAGAAGGGGAGCGAAACACTAGAGTTTTCCACAGATCCACCATGGCGAACAGATCTCATAATAGGATGTCTTCGATCAAGGACAAGGGAGCTCATCTTCTTAATTCTCATGAAGAAATAGAAATTGTGTTAGTCCAGCACTTTTCAGGTATAACAAAGGAAACCATTTCAGACAGAGAACTTTCTATCCGGGACTTAGCAAGGCATATACTGAGGCTTGTAAAAAGAGAGGATAACTTCAATCTTAATAGGCCAGTGATTGAAGAGGAGGTTAGTGAGGTCATCAAA
>APFE030090929.1:15148-26251 GCA_000404065.3 Pinus taeda
AACATCTTAAGTTCGATGGGTAGAGAATTTGTATTTAGGTTCGATGGGTAGGGAATTTGTATTTAGGATTACGATCACCAATTTGAAACCCTCTGCGGTTAATATATGACGCGTTGTGGTGGTGCATTGAGGATTCCAGAATTTTTGTTCAACAAATATTTTTATGTTTATTCATTAAAATATAGATATGGTTAACTAAATAAAATTTTACGAGAGAAATTACATGAGAGAATTTTTTTGGCCAATGCATTTCGAACCAACAAATGTTGTTCATCATCAGGGCGAGATGAAGAAGCAAAATATGGCAAAGGCTTAAATAGGGAATAGGGTTAAATAGAGAGCAATGTAAAAACATAATTTCAAGTAAGTTCAAATATAGCTATTACTTGAAATTATGTCTCTACATTGCTCTCTATTTAATCCTTTGCCATGGTCTGCATCTTCCTCTGGTCCTGTGGATACTTTGTTTAATTCATTATGGATCACAGAAGCTTGAATACAAAAAAAAAAAATCCATTGCCAATCTTTAAGGAACACATGAGAAAATTTAGAAATAATTTTACAGCGTCAAAGAATTTTCGTCAATGATGCAAGGAAAATGTTTTATCTCGTTTAGGAACTATTTGAAAAGAGCCTATGAGGCAGAGGAGTTGCTCGGAAAGTTATGGAAATTCTGGTTATATTTAGAGAAAATCCAGCAAAGATTTTTGTAAATCCAAGTTATAGTTGTTAAATTTCAAAATTTTAGTTGTCCTAGATGTTTTTTGATGGCACTGAATCTATTTCCACCATCAAAAACATGATTCAAACACTGCCTCTACAAGATTTTTTGAAATCTTTTACAGAGATTCCGACCATTTTTGGCAATTCCTCCACTATTCCTCTTCCACTATTCCTCTACCTTATTATACGAATCCTTCGAAAAGTGAATTAAAACACTTTTTTTTGGTTGTCCCTCGGGTCAGAATTATTTGAAAAGGAAATTATAACACTTTATTATTGTCCCTCCACTCAAAATTATTTCAAAAGTGAATTAAAATACTTCTGCGTTTTCCCTGTTTCTAGAATTTTTCTTTAAAGTGAATTAATTTTTTTTTGACGTGAATTAAATACTCGAGTGTTTTCTCTCGCGTCAGGATCATTTCACTCTACGCTGACAAAAAAACACTAAATATTTTTGAATCACTTTAATATTCCGTCACTCCCGCCGAAATTATTTCAAAAGTTAATTAAGATACTTTAGTTTTCTCTCCGGCGTGGGATTTTTAACAGTGTAATCTTAATGTTAAATGGAAAAAATATTTTTATATAGAACTATGGAAGATTATTATTTTTATTTTTTATTTTTTTGAGTTTGGCAGGATTATATTTTCATCATGTCCAATATATTATCTTGATCCGGCAGGGAATTGGACTGGTGACGTCATATCAACTAATACTTTGACAAAGCATCCGATCACCTTCTATCCAAGATTCCGTGGACTTAATTTAATTACTTTTAATAGAGTATGATTTTTTTTTTTTTTTATTTATAGTATGTGGATCAATAATGGAATCTGTATGGGAGAGTGTGCACAGAATTGAGTTTGTAACTTTTTAATAGCAAAAGTGCTTTAACAAAACCATCAGAAATATGATTTTATGTTAATTAAAAAAATAATTTATTAATAAAATGTCATCAAAGTTATGATTTGAGAAGATAGTGATCTTCATAACGATATTTCCAAGATCAACAATATTGTATTATGTAAGACCAACAAGATGAAATTTATTTTTAAGAGAGATATTTTTTTTATAAATTAATGCAAAGACCACATATAATATGAGTTGTTTAAAAACAAAGATGTAATTACAACTCAAGGTTTAAAAAATAAGATGTAAAGAAATTGCTGAATAACATTGTCTTTTGACCAACAACTAAAATAAATATCATTTCCATAATCCAATATAAATTTTCCCAAGAGAAAATCACATATTTTCTCATAAATATTATAAAAATTTAGATTTTTTAATTATAATTAAATACATATAATTAAAATTAAATAATTTTTTTGAAATATTAATGTTAAAATAAAATTTATATAAATTATAAAAAAAAATATTATAAAATAATTATTTAAAACATTATTTTCACCCATTTTTCCATTTTCCTATCTTTTTATCTTTACACCTTTAAAAACAATTACATGTATTAACAACTTTAATAAATATGAAATGAATGTATACCTTCTCATCATGTCATCGTTCTTTGTTCTATTCAATTTTGGAGTATTCCGTCGTATTAATATTGTTTAGTAACCATGATCATACCGATCGTTTTTAATAGTCTTGTGACTCTTATTATCGGTTAATCCTTAATAATTCACTTTGACACTCTTATTATGTGTTAATCCTTAATAATTCACTTTCTCTGTTAATCCTTAATAATTCACTTTGATAGTGCTTCCCATGTTCCAAGCATATTTTGGTTTCCAAGCATATTTTGGAATAATTTTGCAGAGAGAATAAAATTCTCCATTGCTAAGATTTTCCATTTTACCAATATTTAAGTAAAATAAAATTTCTAAAATGAGGTGGATGAGGCTCATATTGAAAATATAATACACTTTTATTTTAATTTCTATTATTTTATTTAATATAATTCACTATATATCATATCAAATTTATTTTTTTCCAATAATAACATTATATAATTTATTTATTTAAAAAAAAAAATCGGTGGTATTTTCATTACAAAAAGTAGAAATGGGTTAGGTCTTATACAATTTTGGAAAACAAGTTTTTATAATTATTCATCGTTTTAAATTGGAGAAGGGCCTTATTGCTACTAACTATATTTACATATGATCTTTGAGCTTTGTACATAGTCTATACTATAAACTTTCAAAAAAACCTCACCATATTTTATAGATCGACAAAACATAGATATAACTTAATAGAAACATCTACCCATTGCTATGATCCAGGTCCGAGTGTGACGAAAGACCCTTCCAAGACCTTTTATTTTCGTGATGTGTTAAATTTCATTTTTAAAAGAACATAAATGAATACATTTGCATGCTGTAAAGAAGAGGAACATATCAATCATCAACACATCAAAACATAAGCCGTTGATAATGGAGTTCGTCCAGGAGGGACTACGTCTTCGGGCCCTGGTGTCAAGATGGTGTAGGCCGTTGCATTAAGTGCTATCAATATTGACGATGTACATAAGAGATGATGTCGCTATCATACAAAGAAAATGCCCTCACGCAGGAGTGGCTCTAAGAGATGTTCCACTACAGGAACTCTTAGTCAAAAGACTCCTATCAATATGACATAAAACTCATGCACAATGAGCATCTCGCCAACATGGCATAAAAGGGATCTCAAAGCAAACATGCATGGCAACACATGAGTATCCCATCAACATACAACAAAGGGATCTCAAAACCCAACATGATGAATCATGACAACAAGTACATCACATAGGCGATTCCTCGTCACATCAAGCAGGAAACATAAAAATGAGTAAGAAACAGGATCCCACATCAAACATCAATCAAGGACTTGTGAAGCACAATACATAGCAAAAGAAGTACATGAACATTGCATATACCTCACAAACAAGGGCCATCTAAAGAAGTGGAAGTCAAACTGCTAAAGCTGTTCGGACCATCGATCTCATGGCATTAATCGCATGACTGTTCGCACATGGATGTTGACACCTGCATTCCACTTAGAAAAGTGGCTAAAGAATAGAATGAGAGAATGATAAATCTGAACACACCATCAGATTTGTGACGTTCAATAGTGCAAAATCGATTGTCCAATTTTTGAATTTTGAAAAGTTGAAAATCTAGGGCTCAAGGAATCTTTTATATTCTCCTAGATTCCTCAAAGATTATGTTCCATGGGTGGACTGGAAATCTGCAACTCCAAAGGTGAATCTGACCTCGCCATTACGATTCCTGTGGAGAACTGTGAAAAATAATTGTAAACTTGACTATATTCCGACATGGAGAAAAATTACCTCCTCAGGGAAATTTCAAGGGTCATGGTTTCGCTCCCTGTTTTTGCAGCAATCATGGTTTCACCTACATGCTGAAAAATGACCAAAAAATGTAGAACTCTGATGAAGAAATAGACAAATCCATTGCATTTGTGGCATCGAGAAGTGCTGAAACCATATAAAATTTGTCAAAATATGACAAAGTGAAAATTTCACCCCTCCTGCAAAACGCTGCCTCGAAATGCGTTCCAAGATTCTACCTCCTCTATCTCAAAATCCGTGCCTGCTCTTGGTTCCTCCATCTACCCTGGGTGCACTAAAAAATGAGGTTTATATAGAAACTCTCGGGCTGATATTCCAAGGAGTTTGTTGCGGCACAATGGCAAAACTAGGAAAATGGTTAAGGAGGGGCCGGGTGGTCAAACCCTACCTCTCCCTTTTTTTAACACATTATCGTTTTTATTGTTTAAACTGAAATGAATTTGGGTCGAGTCCAAATTGGGAGGCCCGCCTACATAACCCCTCGCTGGCACGCGTATCACATTTCTTCGCATTGGAGTTTTGTTTTAGTGTTTGGTCTGGTGTGAGCCAGGTCCACTAGAGGTGGCCCGTGCCCACCCTATATACATAATATATATTGTTTGGGGTGCAGTTGGACCGGCGGGGTCATGGCCGTTAGTCCTTCCAAATTAATTTTTTTGTTTTATATGGGTATGAGAGGTTGCAGGGGTGGTGGCCCGCCACCATATATATATTTTTTTAATTTTTTAAAAATAACATAGTCATTTTTAAAAATTTGAAAAAGGATCGAAGGAGGCAAATTAACTGGGCCATGAATTCGCTCGAAATCTAGCCCAAGTTGGTCGGAATCCGGTGGCCGAGTTCTGTCCAAATTGTGGCCTCCTTAACCGTGCCCAGTCAGCAAAATGTCAACCCAACTTTGACTGCTTCTAACTTTCGCATACGGACTCGGTTTGACAAATTTTTCGCACCGCTGCGATCAGGATGATGAGATCTACGCTTTATTCCTAGTTCAAGAATAATCCAAACACTTTTATTTTTGAGCTTTCTTGAGTCCTCTTTGTTCTGTGTGGGTCTCTGGATCCACCTGGATCAATCCTCCCCACTGAGGAGCTTTTGGTCGTCCACAAGCATGAAAAATAATCTGCAACTTCTTTGTACCATGTCTGCATCACAAGCATCCTTAAAGGCCTCGCTTCCATCTCCTTCACCTTTGTTCTTCGGAGCCTTAAGCGATGAGCCGACACCTACTACCTTTGCAACCTATAGTACATTGTTCTGCAATTACATGCTTGTCTTAACTGACCAACTAATGACCTAAGCATCCCACACTTGCCATGAGTTTATAACACATACTCGGTGGTCAAGTTTACAACAAGATGGACACAATACTCCAGCTGCGAAAACAAGGCCAACATATCATTGTTACTTCAACAAGTGATGGAAAACACATCATCACTGCAGCACATGATTTGCAATAAGAAGGCTAGGCACTATTTGCTTTGACAAGTGATGGAAACACAACATCACTTTCAGAGTGTAAAATGTAACTCAAAGTAAGATGAGACATCATTGTTGCCGAACAAGTCATGGAAAACACATCACCACTTTTAGATTTTAAAATGAAACAAATAATTTACAAAAGCACGACCATGAAATGACAACATGTCTAGAAACCATTTTTCACTTATCAATGTGAATGGGTCACCTCCTTGTGGCAGTTTTGTTTGTTGAACAACTGCTTCACCTAGTTCACGCACCGACGGTTTGTCTTTAAGGCATTGCTCTAGATGGAGCCTCCAACAAGTGGCTCTTTGATGGCCACTTCTATCGCAATGGCTGCAGTAGCTTTTCTTCCTCCATATCTTCTTAACCTGTTTCTTTTCATACTATTGAGAGGGTCTTTCACGCCTCATCCTTTTGCGTGCTGCCATTCTTTTCCAACACTTAGGAAATGTATGGTTATGTAATCCAAAAAAGGTGCATGTTTTTCAATGCCATGTTTTACGTTCATTATTATCAACATGATCATAATCAAAATGAACATTCGAAGATCGAAAGTGGTTATACCTTCCCTTGTTGTCTCTGGTGTAAGTATGGTGATGAGAGCTTGCCTCGGCTCTTTCCCTGCAATGTGTTCCCATAATTTTCTTTCCTCGACGATTTCGACGATGTCTCAGAAGCATATGACACCTTCAAACATTCTCCTTTGGTGTATCTCGAGCCTACAAATTGAGGTCTCTGAATATCAATACCTTAATTAGTAAGAAAATAAATAAATATTATTAAATATTAAAATAAGTATTTTATTAATTAAATCAAATAAAGTAGTTAGGTGATTGATATTTTTTACACGAAAAATATAAATATAATAATTAAATCAATAAATAATAAAATTAAGTGTTAATGTATATCTCATTCCATTTAATTATTGAGTTAATCAAAGTTAATAAATCATAAACATATTAAAATAATAATTAATAAAATTAAATTAATATAATCTATATATTATATATATATTATATATATAATATATATATATATATATATATTTAAGTATTTAATCAACTCTTTTAATAAAATATAAAAAAAATAAAAATTAAAAATAATTATATATAATTAATTAAATTAAAATTAAAGTAAATAAAATAAATAAATAGTAATTAATAATATAATAATAAATAAACAATAATAATTAAATTAAACACAGTAAATCATTATTCAAAATAATTAATTTTATATATAAATAAATTAGTAAACATAATAATTAAACCTATAAAACATAAAATTAATTAAGTAACCTATTTATCCCTTTAACCTATTTATTAAATTAATTAATTAATCCACCTATATAACTTAATAATTAGCTAATTAAACACATAATAAATAAATCAATTAATTAAATAATAATATTAAAAAATAATTAATAATAATTATCAATAATAATAGAAATAGAAATAATAATACATGATATTAAAAAAATAAACAAATAAATCAAATTAGATATAAAAAAATTGGCCGACCTAATTTCTCACATCATTCCTTAATAACCTATATATATACCCTAAACATAGCTCATGGATAAATCATTAAGGTTGAAGAATATCTATTGTCGCATCCCTTGATGATGGACTCACTTGGCAGTCTGAAATGTTGGGTTCACAAAATTCTATAACAGGTCATTCCTCCTCTATCTAAAACCATCCTCGCCTGTATGGATTCATTATTTAATACCCAAGTCTTGCCTGATGGGGTAATTCCTCTACTTTGATGGGGTTGACAATGCCTTGGCCATTAACGCCTAAGCCTTTTCCTTCATACCCCATTCTCTTCAACAATTTGGAGCCAATTCCTATGGTATGATTTTCAAAAACAACAAAATCATCATCATGACACACATGAATTCAGAGAATTACATTTTACCTCACATGGGTCATGTTGCAGCTTTCCCAAGGCCTCATCCTTTGCTTGCAGTTGTTGTAGAAAACTTTGTTTTTCCTCTTTCTCTTCATGTAGATTCATCTTCAATTCAACATGCTCTGTTTGAAGATTCTGGTTGTTATGCTTCAGTTCTTCCAGGGTCTCTTCTGTGGCTTGCAACTGAAGCTGCAATCGCTCCTTTTTCTCTGTCTCTTTCTGTAGAGTTTCATACATTATCTCTACCCTTTTGGAAATGTTGAGCATGGTCTCGTACATCACTTTTTCATCCTCTGTCATTACACGTTCCATTGT
The DNA here is from genome assembly GCA_000404065.3 of Pinus taeda. Lineage (NCBI taxonomy): Eukaryota > Viridiplantae > Streptophyta > Pinopsida > Pinales > Pinaceae > Pinus > Pinus taeda. The sequence continues at coordinate 22,893 of APFE030090929.1, forward strand.
TCACACTGCAATTCACATCAATGCAAAGACCGCTATAATACCACTTGATCCAGGTCTGGGTATGACGAAGGACCCTTCCAAGACCTTTCACTTTCGTGACGTGTTAAATTGCATTTTTAAAAGAACATAAATGAATACATCTGCATGATGTAAAGAAAAGGAACATATCAATCATCAGCACATGAAAACATAAGTCGTTGATAACAGAGTTCGTCCAGGAGGGACTACGTCTCAGGGCCCTAGTGTCAAGATGGTGTAGGCCGCTGCATTAAGTGCTGTCAATAGTGATGATGTACATACGACATGATGTCGCTATCATACAAGGAAAATTCCCTGACGCAGGAGTGGCTCCAAGAGATGTTCCACTACAGGAACTCTCAGTCAAAAGACTCCTATCAGTATGACAGAAAACTCATGCACGATGAGCATCCCACAAACATGGCATAAAAGGAATCTCAAAGCAAACATGCATGGAAACACATGAGTATCACATCAACATACAACAAAGGGATCTCAAAAAACAACATGATGAATCATGACAATAAGTACATCACATAGGCGATTTCGTGTCACATTAAGCAAGAATCATAAAAATGAGTAAGAAATAGGATCCCACATCAAACATCAATCAAGGACATGTGCAACACAATACATAGCAAAAGAAGTACATGAACACTGCATATACCTCACAACTAAGGGCTATCTGAAGAAGCGGATGTCAAACTGCTGAAGTTGTTCGGACCATCGATCTCACGACATCAATCGCATGACTATTCACACATGGATGTTGACACCTGCATTACACTTAGAAAAGTGGCTGAAGAATAGAATGAAAAAATGAGAAATCTGAACGCACCATTAGATTTGTGACATCAAATAGTGCAAAATCGATTATCCTTAGATTCCTCAAAGATTCTACTCCATGGGTGGACTGGAAATCTGCAACTCCAAAGGCAAATCTGACCTTGCCATTGTGATCCCTACGGCGAAAAATGACTATAAACTTGACTATATTCCAACATGGAGAAAAATTACCTCCTCGAGAAAATTTCAAGGATCATGGTTTTGCTCCCTGTTTTTGCAGCAATCATGGTTCCACCTACATACTGAAAAATGGCCAAAAAATTCAAAACTCTAATGGAGAAACGGACAATGCCATTGCGTTAGTGGTGTCAAGAAGTGCTGAAACCATATAAAATTTGTCAAAACCTGACAAAGTGAAAATTTCACCCCTCTTGTAAAATGCTACCTCGAACTATGTGCCAAGATTCTGTCTCCTCTATCTAGAAATCTGTGCCTGCTCCTGGTTCCTCCATTTGCCCTGGTTGCACTGAAAATGAGGTTTATATACAAACTCTCGAGCAGATATTCCAAGGAGTTTGTTGTGGCATAATGGCAGAATTAGGAAAATGGTTGAGGAGGGGTCGGGTGGTCAAACCCTGCCTCTCCCTTTTTTTAACATATTATTGTGTTTTTTGTTTAAAATGAAATGAATTTGGGTTCGGTGTGCATTGGGCGGCCCGCCCACCTAACCCCCTGCCGACACCCATATCGCATTTCTCGACATCGGAGTTTTGTTTTGGTGTTTGGTGGGGTGTGGGTTGGGTCCACCAGAGGTGGCCCATGCCCACCCCATATACATAATATATATTGTTTGGGGTGGGGTTGGACCAGCGGGGTCATGGCCGTCAGTCCTTCCAAATTAGTTTTTTTGGTTTATATGGGTATGAGGGGTGGCAGGGGTGGTGGTCCACCACCATATATTATATATATATATATATATATTATATATATATATATATATATATATATATATATATATATTTGTTTTGTAATTTCTTTAAAATAACAGTCATTTTTAAAAATTTGAAAAAGGACCGAAGGAGGTAAATTAACTAGGCCACGAATTTGCCCAGAATCTGGCCCAAGTTGGTCGAAATCCGATGGCTGGGTTCTATCCAAATTGTGGCCTCCTTAAGCCTGCCCAGTGAGCAAAAAGTCAACCCAACTTTGACTGCTTCTAACTTTTGCATATGGAGTCGGTTTGACGAACCGTTCACACCACCACGATCAAGATGACGAGATATACGCTCTGGCCCTAATTCAAGAATAATCTAGACACTTTTAATTTTGAGCTTTTTTGAGTCCTCTTTGTTCTATGTGGGTCTTTAGAGCCATCTAGATCATGCTACTAGGGTCAATTTCTCTTGAAGCTTCTTCTGTAGTCATAACCAATTCTTCAGCGCCGCCCACCCGAGGTTCTAGGTCCCGAACAATAGGAATGTCCGCAACGCCTTCATCATTAGGGACATAACCATCCCCAAATTCGAAAACTTCCTTTAACACCCAAACCGTTGCAGTCTCAACTTTAATTTCAATGTTCTCCACCTTTTGTTGCAGACTCATCATGTCTATGCACAAGCTCTCCATAGTCTTTTGTAGCAGTTCCATGTCTTTGTCGAGTCCCAACAGTTGGGCGTTCAAAACTGCCATGGTCTTCTTGATCTCTCTAACAACCTGCTTGCATGAACTGTCAACCAAGACTTCTATATTCCTGGAGTGTCCCGACCCTATTCCACCACCACTTCTGTTGGTTGCAGAATCCATCTTCTTGGCGATTCTACCCTCCATCTCCTCCATTGCCAAAATTAGCTTGGAGCGAATTGCGATGGTACCTACCGACCCCATGAATGGAACTATATTAAAACACCAAGTAAATAACCAAGGACGCATTACCCACCTGTCACAACACGTGACCTTTGATCTACGAATGCCACACATATGTCATAACTCCTTACCAACCACCCCATCTCCCAATGCATTGCAAAGGGCCATCGGGGATATAACCTTAATAACTTCCAATTTGATGTGTTGCAGACACATAACCCAGCTATATGGCGCTAGCCTGGTGTATTTAATATGAATCGGGGAATGTGACATATTTTAATGGAGTGATTGATTCTTAAGGAGCCTTACTCCAAGGCCACCCCAACGTTGGCTTATGCATCTGCCATCTAGTTGTTAGCCCACAACACTTGGAACATTTTAACATTTTCAAACTTTTTTAATAGATAAATTATCCTAGTAATGATTGAAGAGGATTCAACATCGATGAGGTTCTCATTCTTAGAGAGCTTCAAACATTTTTGGATTACCGTCATAAAATCACTAATGATAATCAAGTTTTTGATACCATTAACAACACTAATATTCAAACCCTACCAAAGAGAGAGAGCTTCTGCTTGATTGTTCATGGCGGTGCCTAGTCCCCATGTGAACTTTATTTCTATATTTTCTTCGAGGCTTACTATTACCCCTCCCGCTCCAACCTCCCCGACCACCATATAATCTTATTATTA
>APFE030090929.1:34167-79871 GCA_000404065.3 Pinus taeda
TTTATTAATTAATTTATTTTTAATCTATATGATTATTTTAAAGTATTAAGATTTAAAAATCGCTTAATCTTCCATTTTTCATAATATTGAAGGCTACCAAGCTGAGATCTTTAAAATGGGAAAATATATCGTCATTCCTCATCTCCACAAGCTTCTCAATTTGGTTGTAAAGCATGGCTTCCTTAAGCTTTGGAAGAGTAGCCTTATTGTGCCTATCTTAAAAAATCGAGACAAAAGCATTCCCTCTAACTACATGACCATTATCAATAGTCACATCCTAGCCAAGCTTTATGGGCTTATTCTGGAAAAAAAGCTTAGCCTTTGGCTTGAGAACCAAAGTAAAAGAGCTAAAGGGCAAGTTGGTTTTAGGAGACATCACTCGACCATCGACCACCTTGTCACCCTTAGGATCATCGCAGAGGAATGCGGCAATAGTAAAACAGATCTCTCTGGTTTTTTTGTGGACCTTAGAAAAGCTTTCGACATTGTCCCCCGAGATAAGCTTCGGGAGAGGCTTGAAGAGATCATGGTTCCTCCTTTATTGAGGATTGTTTTGATCCACCTCTACGAGATTGTCATTGCCAAGCTTAACACCAACGAAGGGTGGCCTAAAGATATTAAATGTAATATCGGGGTTAAGCAAGGTTGTGCCCTTTCCCCTACCCTTTTTGGTATTTACATCGATAAGCTTGAGGAGTGTCTCGAAACTATGGGCTGCAAAGGCACCAAGCTTGCTGGTATTATCATTACTCTTCTCCTTTATGTTGATGATATCGTTCTTCTTGAAGGGAACCATGATGACCTAGACAAGCAGCTTAAGACTCTTCATGTCTACAGTTCCAAATGGGTATGACAGTTAATATTGACAAGACTAAAGTCATGATCATTAATCGAAAAGAATCACCCATGGTAGTTTCATCTATGATAACCATTGTCTTGAGTTGGTTTCTTCCTATAAATATTTGGGTATTGACTTTTCTCATCAGCTCAATTGGAATTATAGCATTGACAAAATAATTATTGGGAGTTGGAAAGCTTATTATGAGTTTAAAATAATTGTAAGTCAACTGATCTTTACATTTGGAGTAAAAAAAGGTTCCTCTTTGAGATTGTCATCGCCCCTGTTATCTTATACGGATGTGAAGTTTGGGGGTGCAGTATATCTAGGGAGTCATGGAGAAAGATTGAGATGATCCAAAAGCAATTCATAACCTATAACCTCAAGACCAAGGGAAATGCTCCCTATCTTATCCTCTTGATCGAAGCTGGCCTATCCCCCATTGAAAGTGTGGCTATGTTTGGATATCGGATGTATAAGAAGAGGATTCACAATATGGAATCCAAGAGGCTACCAAAAATTTCTTCTACCTTTAGTCAAAACCCCCACCTGCGCCTCAAGCGCGGGTGGCATCAGGATGCTCAATCTTGGCTCAACCTTTGAGGGATTAAGGAGGAGATCATCATGGGAAGCAAGCCTGAAAATATCAAAGAGACTCTTACCTCCAGTTTTAAGTAAAAGCTATGGGATGTTAAGGAGTTGGAGGGTAAAAGGAAGCTAAGGTATTATAACGAGGTGATCAACCCCACCCTTGATAACCAGAATTATCTCTCTATGTTGACTAGCACTAAGAAGAAAATGAACAACGCTAGGATTAGAACCAACTCTCAGGAGCTTTGGAGTGAGATCGGGCAGTGGTCTACTCCCAAGACTCCTTGGGACAATAGAATTTGTCAGATTTGTGATACTAAGAAGGTGGAAGATGAAAAACACTTCCTTTTAGACTTCCCAACTCTTGCCCACATCCGTTCTCAATTCCCTATCATCAATCACACCTTCAATCTTCTTGACTTATTAAGCGAACCCAATTATAGTGATCTTGGAATGCTTCTTTCTCTACTCCTTGATCACAAAAACAAGATTTTGAAGAATAACAATCATCAATATATATTTAAAATAAAATCATATTTTATAAAAAATAATAATTAAAAAACGATTTATATTTCTTTATAATTGTTAAAACTTATATATAATAACCATAAACATATATAATAAATATATATATATATATATATATACCAGAAAATATCAAAATATTCAAAATTATAACATTTTATACATTAATATCCCTATGTTGAGTAATTGAATCCAGAAAATGACTTTGTATATATAATTTTCAAAACTTATACATAATAATATATACGTGGGTTGACTTTAAGAAAATGACTGAAAATATTCCATAATTTTTAATGTCTCGCCTAAACCTGCCCATATCTTCTGGGCATGTCATCATTCTTTATTCAATTCAACTTTGGAATATTCCGTCACACTAATAATCCTTAATAATTCAGTTTGAGAGTGCTTCCTATGTTCAAGCATATTTTAGGATACTTTGTACCAGAGGAAAAAACAAAACTTTCTATTTTATTAATTAATTTCTTGTAAGTAAAATAAAATTTCTTTGGTACAAAAAACAAAACTTTTTATTTTATTAATTAATTATTCTTGTTCTTCGCTAATTTGGACATTTTAAACACATTCATGTAGGTATTAGGAGCCATAGAGCTTTATAAACAACATTTTTTCCACATTGAGCTAATAAAGAGGCCCAAGCCATGGAAGCTGGACCGAGGAGATGTAGCCCATGAGGGGTGAACTCCTTCATCAAAATATTGTGTTAATGTGTCTCTTTGATGGTTTGCTGCACTGTACATGTTTGTTATTCCTTATTAGTTTTTGAAGCTATTTTTCTCATGAATGTCTTGTTTAACTTATGGAAATTTACTTGTTTGTAAGCACCAACAACTAAGAAAACCTCAGCACAAAAAGAAAGAAGCAAGCACATGTTTATAAATTTGTAATTGTTATTAGCACATCAAAACTACTCATACAAAAACAAAACAAGTTGGTATCAGAGTAAAAGGTTGAATTGCTTGATTGCTTGAGTTTGTGCAATTAAGATTTTAATGGTTGCAAAATTGTGATGCTTACAAGGTTAAAGTTGCAAAGAGGAGAAGGGAAGCTATTGGTTGCAACTTTTGAGGTAATGCCTAGAAGAAGGAGAGCCATAAGGCCAAAATCTCCACCACCCAAAATTCCAATTCCAATTGTACTTGAAACTCCTCAAGTTTTTCCTTTAATTGAGATTGAAGAGGTACAAGCAGTACAAATTTCTGAGCCTGAATCCATAGCCATTATATTTGGAAAAAGAGAGCCTGAAGGTCCCGCTTTAGAAGAGGAAGAATTCCAGAAATATTTCTACACTTTGACTGAGACCATTAAAGTCATCTATGAAGAGAAGAACACCAGAATGGTTGGAGAGAGTTCTAAACCTCCACATGGAGAAGGAAGCTCAGAGGACAAAAAAGATGAGAAGAATGATTCCAAAGGGAATGGTGGAAATCCACCTCCATCTCCACCATCCTCATAATCTTCCTCATCATCTCCATCATCTCACACAGCATCATCTTCCACTACCACCACTAAAATTGCCCATACTCATTATGTTGGGTCCCTATAATACTAGTGATTACCCCATTACTATTGTAGTTGTACCCTTTATTAATATTGTTGTGCCCCTATTGCCCCCATATTGTTATTATTGTGCCCCATAGAATCCCTCTATTGTTATTTTTGTGGCTTTATATTATTATTGTTAGGTCGGTTGGGTTATATTGTGACTCCTTAGACTCCTATATATAGAAAGGAGGTTTTGTCATTTGAATCATCCAAGAATTGTTCATTTATGTAATTTCAAGGAGGTTTCCCCCTCGAAGAGGATGAATTCTAAGGCGTTGATCTATCTTTTCTATATTTTTCTTGAGCTGGTTTCATAACACATTCCAAAACCCTAAAAGGAAAGACTCAATTACACAAATTGGACATAAATTTCGAACTTCCCATGTATAATGGAGAAGTGAATGCATAAAAGTTGGACAATTGGATTTGATAGTTGGAGGTATAATGCAGAATTCAGAACCTTCAAGAAGATGACATAAAGATTCATTTGGCTTCACTGGGGCTAGAAGGAGCTGCACTAGTTTGGTGGGAAGCAAAGACTCAAGAGGAAATGAGAATCCATGGTAAGATATCCATCACTTGGGTTGAATTTGTTTCTACAATTAAAAGAAATTTTTATCCTTTAGCCTATATGAAAAAAGCCATTATGAGTTGGAAAAATATTAGGCAGCTTAAAGGTCAAATAGTCCAAGATTATACACAGGAGTTTAGGAAAATAGATTTGTTATTAGGAGTGAATTTGAATTCCCAAGACCCGTTGTTGAAATATATTGGGGGTTTACATTCCTATTTGAAGCATACTATCCATATGTTTAATCCAAAAAATTTAGATGAGGTGTGTTTGCAAGCCAGACACCCTGAATCTAGAGGAAAGAAAATTTAGGAAGAGGGTAGTAAGAGGAAGCAATTCAAGGGTAAGGAGAAAGAAAAGGGTGGAAAATGGAAGGGAAAGAAGAATGCAAGTGTGAAGAAATAAGGGGAGAAAATCACATGCAAACATTGTTCCAAAGAGGGGCATGATGAAGCCCACTGTTGGAGACTGCATCCCGAATTAAGGCCTAAGAAGCAAAACAATAAGGTAAAACAAAAGATGACAACTACCACACAACATGACCTTGGTTTAGATTCTAGTGATGAGACCAAGATTTTAGCCATGGTTATAAAAGGAAAAGAAACTGTTGCAAGCACTAGGTCATCACATAGTCAAAACAACACTCCAAATGAAGAGCCAAGAATAGAGTTGTATCATGTTAGAGTGATTTCAAATCATACAAAGATTGATGCATTATTTAATAGTGGGTCACAATCAAACTTGATTTCAGAAGACTTGGTTAAAAAAATAAACTTTGAAATTGTACCTCGTCACAAACCATATCCATTGGGTTGGATAGTAACAACGCAAACTTACAGGTTACAGGGAAGTGTTTATTCAAGTTCGCCATTACTGAAAAGTTAATTGATGAAGTTGATTTAGATGTAGTTCGACTTGACATCTCAGGAATAATTTTGGGTAGTACTTATTTTTATGATAGAAAGCAATATTTTATGTATTGGATGTTGGGTGCATAATATGGGTCATTTTAAGCTTATGTCGATCTTTATTGCATGGGGCATCTAAAAATGTCTACAATAAGCAGATCTTTGAACTCCTCACTTCAACATTTCATGGATTATTTCATAGGTTCTAGGGTTCTTCTATGACTATCTTCGACCTATTTAATCCAAAAAGTTTCGTTTCATCTATGTTTTGATGGCTTCCATGATGGATTATAGTGGTTACTTTGGTGGGGCTAAATAGATAGACATTTGCAGCTGTGGTGGTCATATTTATCTACTGACTAATTTTATAGTTCATTTATGGTTGAATGCATGGGGTAGATCCAACACCAAAGAAAAGTTCATAGCATCTTGGGCCCTTTTATATATTGATGCACCATTGGAGGTTGTAAAACTGTAAATTTTTGGGGACATAAGGGTTATTGTAGATTGGTTGAATGGTAAAATCAAATTACAAGTTCTTCACTTACAATGTTGGCTAGATAGAATCCTATCACTAAGGGAGCACTTCCATTTATTATTTGCTATGCACATTCACATGGAATTGAATAGTGAGACAGACTCCTTCTCAAAGAGAGGCTTACTAGAGGAGGAAGGTGACATCTTCCTTGAAAAATACTAGGATGGCGCACTAGTGGGAAGGGGGAGAATTGAACTCCCCACTGCCCAACGCCCACAACCTCTTCAAATTTGACAGCTTTGACAACACAACTTTATGACTGTATCTGGTGCTTTGTGCGGTAATGTTGGTGGTATTTCCTATTTTGTTTAGTTATATAGTAGGGTGTCTTGTTTAGTCCTATTTTTTATGTTGGGAACAATTATGTCTTTTATTTTTTTTCTTGTAGAACGTCAACCTAAACTTTTGTTTGGTTTATTAATTTTTCTTGGTATGAAGGCACTAGACAAAGTTTGTACTCCTTTTATTTTTAATGAAATGATGTCTAAATTTCTTTTTTTTTTGGAAAAAAAAATATATATATATCTGTTTAACTTATATGTTAATTATTTTATAATTAATATTTTTTTTTAGGAGTAAACATTCATAGAGGATTTAAACCTTCAATCTCACAATTTACATAATACTTCATAATACAACAATGACCAATTGAGTTGTCGTGCTTATAATTAATAATAATTTGAAATAAAGTTATAATTTAGTTAGTTTTTATGATTTTTTGTATTTTTTATAATTTGAGCAATATGAGATGTATTTTAAAGTAAGGGCTTTGATGCTTATTATGAATGGATGCCTATCGACATTTACTAACTATTCAATTTATATGGCTATGCTAATATTATGAAATATATCATATTTACGAGTTTTAATAATTTAATGTGATTTATAAAATTTATAATTACCATTATATTTTTTATATATTTGTGAAAATTATAGATAGATAAACATTATGACATTACTGGGCCATTGGAAGATAACATTGATTTGTTTAAATAACTGAATTGTAGTTTTAATCAATGGAGGTTTATAAATGATAAAATATTTGTTATCTCAAGTATTTTGTTGTACGAGAGTGATTTCGCTAAAAGAGCAAATATATTTGTAAAGTGAGTATTTTTTTTTTTTTTTTATTTAGTTATTTTATTTAGTATTATTGGTGAGTATGAGTACAAGTATAAATATTTGTTCACATTTTTATAAAATAAAATAGTTAAAATAATTGCTAATTTTGTAAAAATTAAATAATTTTTTTAGCATTTGTTATCTTAGATAAGGATGTTTACAAGATAAAAATGTTATCTCACCTTCCTAACAGTGGTAGCTATATGAAGCTAAGTAAGTACCCATTGAAGAAAATCGTGAAAGTTGTCTTTCTAACTGTTAAATCTAATAACTCTGTTAATTAAATAAGCCATAGGCTAATTGAGAGCAACCCTCTTACTCCTAGGATCTATGGGCTTCCTAAGATTCATAAGGAGGGAGACTCCCTTACACCCGTTGTCAATACTATAGGTGCGTTGACTTATCTTCTAGCTAAACATTGAGCCAGGAAGCTCAAGCCCCTTGTTGGCCTAACAGATTCCTTTGTTGAGGGTTCTTCATCTTTTGTCAATGAGTTAAAAGGTTTTAAACTTGAACTTGGTGATATTCTTGTTTGTTTTGATGTGGATTCTTTGCACACCAATAGCCATATCAATGAGGCTATTGAGGTGTTTAATCACGTTACTGATCCCGACACAACCAAGTTGGTATATATTTGCCTCACCTCCACGTTTTTCAACTTTGAAGGTGAATTCTATGAGCAGACATGTGAAGTGGCCATGGGTTCTCTGCTCTCCCCTATTGTAGCTAACTTGTTCATGGAATATTTTGAATCCAAGGATTTGGCTTCAACCCAATTATGGCCTAAACTATGGAAAAAGTTAGTAAATGACACCTTTATCATTTGGCCTCATGGACGTGAGAATTGTTTCAACATATTAACAATTAATTTAGCTCCATCAAGTTTACTATGGAGTCCGAAGTCAATGGTAACATGCCTTTCCCTAACGTGCTTGATTCTAAGAAGGATAATGGTTCTTTCTCTCACCAGGTCTTGTAGAAATAGCAAGAAATTTTCTACTACTAATGAAATTGAACTGGAATCAAGAGACAAAAAATTCTTCTACTATTCCGTAGAAAGGAAAACACATGATAGAAACACATGCAATAACATGCAACCATCAAAACATAGGGAAAACAATTATTTTATAGGGGAAACTAACTGGGAGAAACCCTACACCTCTTTGCATTAATTCAGATGAGAAAGAGAAACAATTACAATGTCTTACTTTAACTCTGAAGCACACCCTGCACTGTAAATTGTTCTCCTGCTTCTTGAACTTATTTGGCCAACACCAATTCAAGCCTCAACCAACCTCCTATTTCCTTGCAAAATCCTGGAGGAAATTAGCTCCTAAGTAAAAGGCAAATTCCTTATTTCTTTTTGCAAATCCAAGGGGAATTGACCACCCGATCAATGAAAAAACATTGTACACTCAACAATATACAATTATAAATAAAAATGTGCCTTTTCTATCCAGTCAACTAGGAAATTAAAATTTCATGCATGTTTGGTTCTATTTTTAGTTGATTGACTAGTTAATTGAGAGATCAGTGAGTTAACAATTGTTATAACTCCTCTACTTAATTCCAATTGACTCAGCTAGCGACTAGGGCTTAGTTAACTTAGTTTATCTAAAAATAACTCAACTAGATTGCTATATCTTAGCGATCAACTCATGCACAATTCTACTTATAGCATACAAACTCAATTTTACTGACTTAACTAGTAGACAAGGCCATGCCACTCTAGATAACTACATTCCAATTCATCATGCTCATGTGGAAAATTGAATCCATTTGACTAAGGCACAAGTCAAATGAATCATTTTCTTGCTACAATTCTAACACTCCTTCTTAGCAAGAAAAAGATTCTGCACAACCACAATCTAGCTCATGTGGAATGTAATGTAGCACAAATAACACTACCTCTCACTGTTGTTGTTTCTACTGCAACAAATTCAACTGAGAAACATCCAAAATACTGAATCAATTGTCTCTCTGAGCTATAATTGTCTCCTGCGCATCTGAATGCTACTAGTCTTTGCACTATCTACTAGGGAATTTTCACTATTGTTGACTTTGCTACTAAGCCTCCTGCTCTATTGTCAACACTGCTATGCACTCCTTAGTATCTGACTAAACCAACTGATACTGATCCTCTTACTACTGAATACGGTGGGCCCTTGTAGGAGGGTAATGATCCATGAGAAGAGTATATTGCAACTGTGATCCACGGGATCAAATTAGTGCTCAAAATTCAAAGTGTGCGACATAGCTCAAAACCTGAATGACTGGATAGATCTCGACGATTTGAATCCAACACAATTCATTTCACTCAAAACTAATATCATATTCTCTCGATATCATGTTTTGATCGAATTGCTAAACAGGTAAATTTTGACAAAAAGGATAGGCGACTAAACAATGTGGGCCAGTGGAAGGCTGCCACATGGCCTCACCGGGTTGGTAAAAAATTTCAAAATTTATAATGTTTAGATTTTTTTATATCTCCCAAGGTTCAAATTTGTTTATTGGTTTTTATATTGACTGTGTATATGGAGCCAATAGTGGAGGTCCACATGGTCCAACCAGTGCCATCCACATGGCCTCCAGATGTTGTTCCAAAATTTTGGTGGAAGGTTGAATGGGCTTGGTAGGAATCGAACCATGGACCGACTAAGTGGTAGGGAAATTCTCTCTCATTGCATTGCGTGGTGGCACTTACTAACTATGGGTCACATTATCTATATAAAGTTTGCAAAATGCACCATTGGAGAAAGGGTTCGGGCTAAGCCCTAGCCCCTGGCCATCCCAACACCCATGGGACGGTAGGTAGAGGTGAAAGGGGCTACGCCCTAGCCCAAGCCAAAACTATAGCCCAAAATGCATATCTTCGAAGGAACCAATGTAACTGAGTGTGTGGAAAAGAAGAGGGGGCTAACCCCAAGACACATGAAAAACCACAGAACCAAGGGTACAACGGAGATAAAGGGCCAACCCAAGGCCATCGGGAACTAATGCAACCAAGAGCATGTCCTATTCAAAGGGGCTAAACAGATGGAAAAGTTAGGACCTAGAATCTCGGTCCCCTATGCGGACGTATGTGCGCCATGTGACCGCAATTTTCGAGATAGGGGGCTAAATGGGCGGACTAATTGTCCTACAATTTCTCCCATCAGGCGGGATTGTAGGCCATATTTTCATGCCAGTTTTGGATTTGGGGCACACAAGCCAGGTTTGGGCTGAATTGGAGGATGATTAGCTGTGGAATTGGGCAAAAACTTAAAACAAGCATAACTGACTCAATTTGTGGGCAAATGAGGTGCAAAAAGAACTAAAATGGGATTTTTTGATAGTGTTGGATCCATTGGAGACATCAGTTTTGATGTTTGAGCTATGTAAAATCATGTAAACATACTTTTGAGCACTTAACGAAAGAGGCCCTACAGTGGAAGCTAGACTAAGAGATGTAGCCTAGGAGAGGGGTGAACTCCTTTATCATGTTTTGTGTTATGTGTTTCAGATATGCTTATCTTAACTCTGTTTGGTTGTAATTTATGGTTAAATTCACTAGTTTTATGTGTTTATTAAATTGATTCTCTAGCCAAAACACATATAATTTTCACTTGCAAATTGTTAAAAATATTTAAGTTTACATATTTAGATGATTTTGGTATCATAGCGACAGGTTATTTTGAAGGTTTGATTTGTTTCCAAGTGTTTTTTTTTAATGCTTACAAGGTTGAATCTCAAAATAAGAGAAGGCGAACTTGTGGAACCAAAATTTCAAATTGTTTCAAGGAGAAAAAACACACATCAAGCTTCAATAGTCATGGCACATGAAGCAGGTCCTAAAGGGATGTTTGAAGATGAAAGAAATTTTAGAGAAGCATTCTTTGAGATGTATGAAATGGTAAAGGTTCTTTATGAAAAGAGAAATGCAACGTTGTATGGAGAGAGATCAAAACCTCCAAAAGGAGATGGAGGAAAATGAGACATTCCTCCAAAATGGAATGGAGGGAATGGTGACAAACCACAACCTTAACCTCCATCATCCTCATCTTCTACTTCTTCTACCCTTTCACAAAAACAAACACCTCCAAATTCTCCAAAAGGACATGGTCAAACTCCTTTGGTAAATATTGATATTAATCTTGAGTTGCCTATGTACAATGGAGAGGTAGATGTTGAGAAATTAGATAATTGGATTCGTTAGATTGAAGTGTACTGCAGGATACAAAGAATCAAGGATGATGAAACTAGAATGTAGCTTTCTTCTCTTATAATGGAAGGTGAAAGACTTATTTGGTGGGAAGGAAAAACTCAAGAGGACATGAAGAAACATGGTAAAGTTTTACCCTCTTGGAATGATTTTGTTGTTGTAATAAGAAGGAAGTTTTATCCATTAGCATACGTGCTGAAAGATATTATGGATTGGAAAAAAATTAGACAAGCTAAGGGGAAAAATGTGCAATCTTATACTCAAGAATTTAGGAAAAGAGCTTTGATTTTGGGTATAGATTTATCCTCACAAAATACATTTCTCAAATACATTGGAGGATTGCATAGTTACTTGAGATATACCATTCTCATGTTTAACCCTACAAAAATAGAAGCAGTTTGTGTACAACCAACCCATTTAGAAGCAAGAGGGAAAAATGTTTATGAAGAAACTAGTGAGAAATCATTCGAGTATGGAGAAACAAGAAAAGGAAAATTTAAAGGCAAAGATAAGAAAAATGCTACAATCAAGAAAGAAGGAGAAAACATCACATGTAAACATTATTCTAAAGAAGGCCATGATGAAGACCACTGTTGGAAACTTCATCCTGAGATGAGACCTAAAAATTTTAATAACAGGGAGAAAGACAAGATTGTTGCAACTACACAACAAGATTTAGGTTATGATTCCAGGGATGAAACAAAGATCACAACCATGGGTTTGAAAGGTAAGGACATTGCAAGTACTAGTACTTCAAATTGTCTCAATGATACTCAATATGAAAAAACAAGAATAGAGCTTTTCCACATTAGAGTCATTTCAAAACATATCAAGATAGATACACTATTTGATAGTGGGTCACAAGAAAATCTTATCTCAGAAGACATTGTCAAGAAATTGACTTTAGAAACCATTCCTCATCATAAAACTTATCATTTAGGTTGGGTATGTGAGAATGCAAAATTGCAAGTGACAAAGAAATGCATATTGAGATTTGCAATAATTGTAAAATTTCTTGATGAGGTTGAACTTGATAGAGTTTCGCTTGATATATGTGGTATTGTTTTGGGAAGTCCATATATTTGTGATAGGAGAGCTATTTTTCATCACCATGAGAACAAGAATCGTTTTTTAAAGAATGAGATTGAGTACATTGTTAGAGCGCATAACATGAAATTGAGTTTATCTCTTATGAATGCTAGACAAATGAAGATGATTGTTAATGTTAGTCAGAATTTTCCATTGTTAATGTTCAAGCACAAAGATGTTGAGTAACCTAAAGACTTTCAAGGATATGAATCATGTTTGAAATCTAATTTTATTGAGGTTTCTAATTCATGTGATAAGATGTTTCAAGAGTCTAAAAAGTTGCCTTCTAAAAGAGGTAAACAAAATGAAATGCAATTACAGTAGGATGCTTCATTGTTGAACATTGGTGTGAACAAGATGCTAGTGTTAAAGCATGCAGAGGTCAAAAAGCAAATTCAAAGGCTATTTTACAAAGAGAACATTGGCCCCAAAACATCTTCTTGTGGGTTTCATAATGTTTTGGCTTGAAGAAGGATGGTGCATGGCGATGAGAATCACATTTGGTAAAGAGTCAAGCAAAGTGCAAGGCTAGATAGGCTAAGCATCATTATGGCGACAATGTTCAAGGTGAAGTGAATTTGAATTTGTTTAAGTTTCCTTTGAATGAAGACCGACGAGGGAATGTTCAGATTCCTTCAAGGGAATTTTTCTTTTTTGAAAAACTTGGGAAATTGCAGCAAGATGTCATCTTTAATAGCATGACAAAGACTTCAAAAGTGAAGTACATTCATGAAGAGCTCAAAGAAACAAAAACAAACAAAACCAAATGGGTTGAGGATAGAAGGGTGAGGGAACTATACCTTCATCTAATTATTAAATGAAAGTGAACTTTTGGAGTTCCAAAAGCTTTCAATGGTGAGGAGTGATCCAGGGGATCAAATTAGTGCTCAAAATTGAAAGTGTGTGACAAAGCTCGAAACATGAATGAGTGGATAGATCTCGACAATCTGAATCTAACGCAATTTGTTTCGCTCAAAGCCGATATCATATGCTCCCAATATCGTGTTTTGATCAAATTGCTAAACAGGGAAATTTTGGCAAAAAAGGACTGGGGACTGGACAATTTGGGCCAGTGGAATGTTGCCACATGGTCTGACCAGATTGGTAAAAAATTTCAAAATTTCTAATGTTTAGATTTTTTTTTTTATATCTCCCGAGGTTTGAATTTGTTTATTGGTTTTTACGCTGACAGTGTATATGAATCCAATAGTGGAGGGCCACGTGGGCCAACCAGTGGCAACAACGTGGCCTCTAGGTTGGTCCAAAATTTTGTTGGAAGGTCGGATGGGCCTGGCAAGAATCAAACCATGGATTGACTTAGTGGTAGGGCGACGCTTTTCCATTGCACTGCATGGTGGTGCTTACTACCTATCGGTCACATTATATATATAAAGTTTACAAAACACGCCATTGGGGAAGGGGGTCGAGCTGAGCCCTAGCCCCTAGCCACCCCAGTGCCCATGGGATTGCATGTGGAGGAGCCAAGGAGATAGGCCTTAGTCCGGTCCATGACCATAGCTCACAACACATATCATTGATAGAGCCAACATAGAACTGGGTGTGCCAAAAAGAGGAGGGGGCCATCCCCAACACCACATGATGGACCAATGTAACCACACACACATAAAAGAGGAGGGGGCCAACCCTAAGACACATGACAAACCATAAGACCAAGGGCGCGACGGAGATAAGGTGTCAGCCCCTAGGGGACCAACCCTAGGTCACCAAGAACCAATGCGACTAGGAGTGTGGCCTATTCAGAGGGGCTAAACAGATGGCAGAGTTAGGCCCTAGAATCTCGGCCCCCTATGAGGTCGTATGTGCGCCACGTGACCAAAATTTTTGGGATAGAGAGCTTTGTGGGCAAACTAACTGTCCTACAATTTTTCCCATCGGGTGGTATTGTAAGCTAGATTTGCATGTTGGTTTCGGATTTGGGGCGCACAGGCCATGTTTGGGCCGAATTAGAGGATGATTAACTGTGGAATTGAGCAAAATTTTAAAACAGACATAACTTACTCAATTTTTGGCCAAATGAGGTGTAAAAAGAACCAAAATGGGGATTTTTTATAGTGATGAATCCATTGGAGACATCAGTTTTTCTGTTTGAGCTATGTAAAAGCACGTAAACACACTTTTTAGCACTTAATGAAATAGGCCTTGCATTGGAAGCTGGACCAGGAGATGTAGCTGAGGAGAGGGGTGAACTGCTTTATCATGTTTTGTGTTATGTATTTCAAATATGCTTATTTTGTTTCCATTTGGCTCTAATTTGTGGTTAAATTTACCTGTTTTATGTTTTTAGTAAATTGATCCTCTGCTCGAAACACACATAATTTTCTACAAATTGTTAAAAAATTTCAAGTTTACATATTCAGGTCAAACTACTACTCCTCTTGTATGGACCCTGCCCATATATTTTCAAATCTAGGACTAAGGCACTACATCGCCCCACCTCACTCCTGAAGGTATAACTACATGCATGTCGAAATCTACCTCTAGCTTGTAGAGAATTTTCACTCTAACTCCAATCTGTTTCACTTGTCTAGTCGCAACATGCTTCAGAAATGCTTTTCCTCTACTAAACATAACATCATAACCTTTGTACTCCAATACAACTACATAAATCATTTTTTTTCAACCCGGGCACATAAATAACATTTTTCATATGAATATGGGAGCCTGACTCCCACATTCCTCTTAAATGTGATAGTACCAATTCCTTTGGTACTATACCTCCCATCATTTGCAAATTCTATGTGCAATTGGACATCTCCTCCTCTAGGCTACTGAAGAATTCCTTGTTTTCTATCATATGATATGAGGCACCAGAATCTAGGTACCACTCAATCCCTCTTACTGTGCTTTCCATGCAAGAAAAGAGGGTGAAATCTAACTTGAATTGAGATACCATAGCATCTCCTCCTACTCTTGTTGCATGCAGCTTGATGGATTTATTGTGCAGAGACTTGGTTTCATAGTGTCCATATTCATGGTAGTGAAAACATTTTATTTTGTTGAGGTCCTTCTTCTTGCCATTTTTCTAGCTGGATTCTGCCTCACCTTGGGCCTTCATGCCGTTGGCCTTATTTCCATTTCCAATTAGAGCAAAATCTTCTTCCTCATCTGCAATGGATGTGACACCATCTCTAGTGTTTCTTTTGATCTCCTTCTGCACCAAATTAGATCAAAGTATCTCCCAATCTGGTAGCTTGTCTCTTCCATTGACTGAATCTTGATAGTTGTGCCAAGATTTCGGAAGGCCGAGGAGTGCTAAGCTTGGAAGTTTAGATGACGTCAAATTTTATCCTACTCCTTCAAGTTCATCTCGAACCTGAGTGAATCTAGATAGGTATTGAGGAATGGTTTCATTTTTCTACATTCAAATTTTCCTGAGTTTGTCCCTCAATGCCAATTTCCTAGCATCATTTCTACCCTCGAAGATATATGTGAGAGTTTTCTACATGAAAAAGGAGTCTCCTTTCCATCCAAGTTCAAAACCACATGATCTCTTACACCCTTCAAAATAATCCCCCTAGCTCTTGTTGTGTATTTCTTACACTAAGCAAGTTCTTGTGCATCTGATGTTGTTGGTTTTAGAATATCAATTTGTGTATATTCCCATACTCCATTGTCATTTGGGATAGCTTCCATATCGTCTTCCCAAGCATAAAAATTTGAGTTGCCGTCCAATGCATATTCTAGCTCCAATCCATTGAAATACATTTTTCCTGCACTGAAGAGAATCTTCACCAAAAAGTTTGCAAATGAAAATTTCTTTGAGAGAACATCTGCAACAAGGTTTCTATGTAATCTTCCGAAGCTCTGATACCATGTAGAAATTGCAAGAAATTTGTTACTGCTAATGAAATTGAACTAAAATCAAGAGACACAAATTTCTTCTACTATTTTGCATAAAAGAAAACATATGATATAAACACATGCAATAGCATGCAACCATAAAAAAACAAGGAACACAATGATTTTATAGGGGAACCTAACTAGGAAAAACCCCTCCGCTGCTTTGTACTAATTCAGATGAGAAAGAGAAACAATTACAATGTATTGCTTCAACTCTGAAGCACACCCTACACTGTAAAATTGTTCTCCTACTTCCTTCCTGCTCTGGCCAACATAGCCAATTCAAGCCTCAACTAACCTCCTATTTCCTTGTGCAATCCTAAAGGAAATTAACTGTTGAATAATAGGGAAATTCCCTATTTCCTTGCACAAATCCAAGGGGAATTGATAACCTGCTCAGTGAAAAAACACTATGCACTCAAAATATACAATTATAAATACAAATGTGCCTCTTCCATCCACTCAACTAGGCAATTCTAATTCCATGCATGGTTGGGTCTATTTTTAGTTGATTGACTAGTTAACTGAGAGAATAGTGAGTTAACAATTGTTATAACTACTCAACTGAACTCCTACCAAATCAACTAGTGACTAGAGCTCAGTTCACTGAGTTTAACTAACAATAACTCAACTAGTTTTCTAGATCATAGCAATCAACTCATGCACAACTCTACTTCTAGCCTACAAACTCAATTTTACTGACTTAACTAGTAGACAAGGCCATGTCACTCTAGTTAACTACAATCCATGTTATCCTTTTGATGTGGAAAATCGAATTTTTCCATTTTATTAAGGCACAAGTCAAATGAAGCCTTTTCTTGCTACAATTCTAATAGGTCTTTCAGATGAAGACTCATACTAAGCAATATCTTCATGTTAGTTGCCATCATTACCTTGCCCAAAATCTTGGATTACTCAATACATTGGCTACTTTTGCTTTAAGGGCTTTCGATGATAGTCATTTGCATAATGAGAAATCCCACCTTCTTAAAGTATTTGAAATTAATGGTTATAATAAGCATCAAGGTCTCAAAGCTCTATTAAAGGCGAGCAATGGTCCAAGGATAAGGAAAGAGCCTGGAGATTGGGTAACCAATGTTCAACTTCCCTTTATCTAAGGAATAACTGATAAGATTGCTCCAACTCTTAAGAAGACCTAGTGGACCCTAAAGACATGAAAGGTGTTTATGTAATCCCTTGTTCATGGGGGACCCTCTTCATTGGAGAAACATGTTGCTCCATAAGACAAAGGATTAAGGAGCTCACAACCAACCTGAAACATGGTAGGACTCACTCCTCATCTTTAGCCAAACATGAGACAAAAGACCACATTTGTTTAGAGTAGTCCCAGGTCATTGCCAAGAGTGATTATTTCCATAATCGAAAGTTTAGGGAGGCCATAGAAATTGAGAGAAGATCCAGTACATTGAATAGGGACGATGGATGGAAAATTAGCAGTTGTTGGATTGTCACACTATCCTCCTAATAGTCTTTGTCCTTGCTCCCCCTTTCTTTCTTCTTTGTGGTTTGTTCTTTTCTTTTTATTCATTTTCATTTATGTTTTTTAGCTTAATTTATAAAAAAAGTTCCCTTCTCTTTTCTATTCAATGTGACCGTCTTATCATTTTCTTGCTAAAAAGATTGAATTGATTTGATTAGTACTCTCTTGTCTTTTCAATATATATATATATATATATTCCTTCCTTTGATCCTTCTATTTTTAACTCTTATTTTTATATTAATATATTCTCTTAACTCTTATCCTTTTGATTAATCTTTTTAATTTATTTATCGTTTTTCATGCATTACTTTTTTTACTCTTATTTATTGAGAGTTTCTTGCTAAGAAGATTGAATTAATTTGATTAGTACTCTCTTGTCAGATATATATATATATATATATATATAATTATATATATATATATATATATATAATTCCTTTGATCCTCTATTTTTAACTCTTATTTTTATATTATATATTCTTCTTACTCTTATCCTTTTGATTTATCTTTTTAATTTATTTATGTTTTTCATGCATTTACTTTTTTCACTCTTATTTATTGAGAGTTATACGTAATATAAATTAATTTTTGATATATTCATTAGTTTAAGTATGAAATATTTTATTTTATTTTTATTTTATATTTTATATTTATTTTTAGTGATATCTCTTAATTAATTTTAGATGTCTTTTTGGTTTAATAATAGTTTTTATTTAAATTGCTATTTAATAACTTTATATATGTTGGAATGTATCGTTATATCTTGATATTAGTTATATTCAATTTTAGATAAGATTGATCTTAATGATGAACCACATTCATTGATTCAAAATGCATCAATATCAAACAATGGGTCTTTGAAAGAATTCCTAATTGTGAACCTCTTTCTGGTGGTCTGGATAACCTACAAGATAGTAGAAAAATAATTCACTTATAGGGAAATGGCACATGTAAATATAAATTTAGGTAAGAAGTAAGAAAGTTTATTTAAGATCAACAAACCACATTGATTATTGAAAGTATTTCTCTATGGAGTTAGCTGGGAAAACACTATTCACCCGTCGATTCTCCATGCTCCTTTTTCGTCCTCCTTCATCCCATCAAAAGTTGACACATGCAATTTTCTCTCTATCACTAGATCTTGTAAGTCATTCCCAAACCAAATGAGAATGCGTACGAGCAAGATCGTGGATGAACACGATGAATGAAATTTGGCTGTAGTCACCAAATGCGACCGTGCGCTTGAAGGGATTTTGGAGAAGGTGACCATTAACTTTGTCAACATACGCCTGGGGTATGTATGTGTCATAAACCTCGTCGTGACGAAACAACGAGCAAGGGAGGAATTAAAAGGTATTGTTCGAGAGCCATCCAAAGCTCAAAAATATTGACAAGTCCATAGTGGGGATCCTTGTTTTGGTGAAATTATTGATGCAAATTCAAAGGAGACGCTTCTGAAGTTAATGGAAGAATATCTCAACAAAATTTTGATCAAAGGGGATTTCAAGGAGTTCGAGAATGATCGGAAAATGCACTGCACGATTCGGCTCTGGGAGATGTTTGAGCACTACTACACCGATCTCCATGTGACAGGCTCCATGAGTGGAAAGTTTCTGGTGTAGGAGACAGAGATGGTTGACGAGGCCAAGGGCGTTGCGCTTCCCAACTTCTTGTCACGTCTAGTGTTCAAGAACCCATTGCAGGGTCTAGTCGACCAAATCGCCGAGAGGAGCTTGGATGAGACTCATATTGAAAATATAATTCACTTATTTTAATTTCTACTATTTTATTTAATATAATTCACTATATATCATATCAAATTATTATTTTTCCAATAATAACATTATATAATTTATTTATTTAAAATAAAAATGGGCAGTATTTTTATTAGATAAACTAGAAAAAGGTCAGGTCTCATACAATCTTGGAGAGCAAGTTCCCATAAATATCCATCGTTTTAAATTGGAGACAGACCCTGCTGATACTAGTTGTATTTACATATGAGTTTTGTACATAGTTTACACTATAAACTTTTCAAAAAAGCCCACCATATTTTATAGATAGACAAAACATAGATACAACTTAATAGAAACATCTAGCCACTACTACTAGGGCCAATTTCTCTCGAAGCTTCTTCTGTAGTCATAACCAATTCTTCAGCACCGCCCACCCCAAGTTCTAGGTCCCAAACAACAATAGCGTCTGCTACACCTTCAACATTAGGGACATAACCATCCCCAAATCTGAAAACTTCCTTTAACACCCCGACCATTGTAGTCTAGACTTTAATTTCAATGTTCTCCACCTTTTGTTGCAGACTCATCACGTCTATGCAGAGGCTCTCCATAATCTTTTGTAGCAATTCCATGTCTTTGTCGAGCCCCAATAGTTGGGTGTACAAAACTGCCATGTTCTCATTGATCTCTTTAATAATTTCCTTAACAACTTACTTGCATGAACTATCAACCAAGCCTTCTATATTCCCGAAGCGTCCCAACCCTGTTTCGCCACCACTTTTATTGGTTGCAGAAACCATCTTCATGGCGATTCTACCTTGTATTAACAAAATCCTTTGATTTACCGTTCACATTCAATTGTTATAAATAATGACCTGGTTAATTCTGACATTCCTTCTTATCTTTTCCTTCATAAATGCAAAGCAATTCTACATCATGGCGTAGCATCTACCCTCCATCTCCTCCACTGCCAAAATTAGTCTAGAGCGGATTGCGATGGTACCTACCCACCCCATGAATGGAACTATATTAAAACACCAAGTAAATAACCAAGGACACGTCACCCACCTGTCACAACACATGACCTTCGATCTATGGCTGCCACACCTGTGCCATAACTCCTTACCAACCACCCCAGCTCCCAATGCATTGCAAAGGGCCATCAGGGATATAACCTTAATAACTACCAATCTGATGTGCAGCAGACCCATACCCCAGTTGTACATCACAAGCCTAGAGTATTTAATATGAATCAGGGAATGTGACATATTTTAATGGAGTGATTGATTCTTAAGGAGCTTTTCTCCAAGGCCACCTGGACGTTGGCTTACGTGTCTGCCATCTGGTTGTTAGCCCGCAACACTTGGAACATTTTAACCTTCTCAAACTTTTTTAATAGATAAATTATCCTAGTAATGATTGGAGAGGATTCAACATCGAGGAGGTTCTCATTCTTAGAGAGCTTCAAATATTTTTGGATTATCGTCATAGAATCACCAATGCTAATCAAGTTTTTGATACCATTAGCAACACTAATATTCAAACCCTGCCAAACAGAGAGAGCTTTTGCTTGATTGTTCGTGGCGGTGCCTAGTCCCCATGTGAACTTTATTGCTATCTTTTCTTCAAGATTTACTATTACCCCTCCCGCTCCAGCCTCCTCGGCCACCATATAACTTAACTATTATTATTATTATCATTAAATTTCTTAATAACAATCATAATTATATATTCTAATTATTTATTAACCAAAAAATAATTGCAAATTAAAACTAATAAATTTTATATATCTCTATTTTCTCACTATCAAAATAACTATAACAATTAAAATTCCAAGTACAAAAATATTTATATTTGATATTAACCATTAAAATTTTAAGTGTATTAAATATCTGTAATTCAAAAACTTTTCATCATAATTTTAAAACATCTTTTTATAAAAGTGAACTTTAATAATTACTAGAATTTTTAAGACATCTTTTTATAAAAGTGAACTTTAATAATTACTAGAATTTCAAAAGCATTAAATATTTATATTTGATAAGAATTAAAAATTTTAATGCATCAAATATTTGTAATTTAGAAATATTTCATCCATAACTATAATACATTTTTTTTTATAAAAAAGTTTACTTATGCATTACACTCCTGCAATGCATTTAGTTAGTGGATATTTAGCAAAGTTACAAACCTTACTTTAATATACAACGGCATGTACCTTGCATTCCATAACTTTAAGACATTTTTTCATAAAAATATACTTTAATAATCACTAAAATTTCAAGTGCATCAAAAATTTGTATTTGATAACCATTAAAATTTTAAGTGCAATAAATATTTGTAATTTAGAAACCTTTCATCCATAACAATAATGTATCTTTTCATAAAAATAATTTTTTATGCAATGCACTTAATTAGTGGATATTTAGCAAAGTTACCGACCTTACTATATATATATATATATATATATCTCTTGCTTTCGCTATGAACCAAATCAGACGCTTATTATTATACATTTTAGAAAAGAAAATGTAAAATCATTGTGCTAATTATATTTTTCAAAATATATGTGTTTATTACATCAGAGTGGGTGGACTAGTGAGGCAGTGGAATTGCAGACGTGAGGTAGTGGAGTTGTTGTGGAGGGAGATCTAGGTGTAATTTTTCATCTTGGACTAGACCTTGTCACTAATACTAGGGATTGAGGAAAAAATTTGTCTAATTGTTACGGAAAAAATATGGATGAGTGTGAAGGTGGGGCGAGGAAACCCCTCCTTTTGAAACATTCTCTCTAATAAAGTGCCTCATCCAGTGAATAAACATGAATTACTAAGACGGCCCTCGGGGTTTCTATAGTCTCCCATCCTAGGAGATCAATGACAAGCAAGTTTGAAAGGACAATGCATCCCTAAATCTGCCAAGAACCCTAGATTTGTTATTCCAACCAATTGTCTAGAATATCACAGTAACCATATGAGGTATCATACTTTTATCTTCAAGTTTATAGGAGGCTATCCCATAGAAAGAGAATTGGAGAATTTGATACAATAGACTTGGAAACTAAGAAGAGAACTGGACTTACGTTTGGGTCCAAAACGATTTTTCAATGTTGTATTTACCAATTTGGAAGATAAAGCAAGAATATTTGAAATAGTACCATATTTTTATAATAACGTGGGACTCTACACTAGGCACTGGGGAGCCTATTTCAATCTAGATAGAGAGGATTTTATGGCCACTCTAGTTTGGGTCTATTTGTATTCTCTTCCAGTGAACTTTTGAATACCAGATATATTAGAGGGAATAGGAAAATCCCTCGGGTGATTTGTTAAAATATCAAATGTTATGAAAAGAGGTAAGAATATGTGTTATGCATGACTGTGCGTTTATATGAATAAATATCAATCCATGTCGAACTCGATAGAACTAGATTATCAGGGTGAAATATGGAACCAAACCATAGATTATGACAATTTACTATTTTGGTGTCATCATTGTCATGAGCATGGCCATTTATTCAGGGACTTCCCACATGGGAAGAAGGAGAAGCTTGTCGGAGGACATCAACACAGTGAAGGGTTTACTAGAGTCACACCTAAGTGAAGGAATGCGAGAGGACGACCCACAACAAATATTCCTCTTGAGGAGGACCGCAATACATTTTCGGTTCTCGAAGCAATGGAATAAGACCTTCCTACCCTAGAATATCACCTAATGGAAGATAAATCCCAAGAGAACCAAGGAAAAAATGATGGAAGACAAATTCCTCTAAGACAATGATGTCGATTTCTTTGGGTTTCCAGGGATCGAGGAGGTAGCACTCTAAATGAATAGGATTCCAATGCATACTCCACAGAGGAGAAGGTAATTGTGAGTATGGTGAATGATTGGGTGCACCAAGATCTAGGGGAATTATCCAAAGCACAACATGCGCAGTATGCAATTTCTTACCTTAATTGGAAGACTAAGAAAAGGAATTCCTCCATAGAAGAGATAGGTTTTAAATCTCTGCAAGCTCTTAAGGAAAGAGGGAAAGAGATATTGATTAAAGATATATCCAGGGATATTATAATTTTTTTTTAGAAAGAATAGGAAGGACATACTACAAACTATTGGTGAACATCTTGCCAATTTATGCCAGGTAAATGTTTTGTTAGAGGTTTTTCCATCCTTTCAATATCCTTGAAAATTAATATTTTTAACATGGAATATCAAACGAATAAATAGTAAGGGGAAACAAAGATGTCTTAGAGATAGGATCCAAATGGAGAAGTTGGACATATTAATCCTACAAGAGACTAAAATAGTGGGGGACAAATTAAACCTCATTATTGGAAGTTGTTGGAGAGGGTGTCAATGGATATCACTTGATGCTAAAGGAAGTGTGGGAGGAATTGCAATTTTGTGGAATCCTGTCCAGGTAATATTATTCTAATATTGGTTTGCTAGCTCTAGATTATTGATAGGAAAATTCTGATATATAGGAATGACAAAGGAAGTCTATCTAACAATGGAATATGGTCTCCCTATCATAGCAAAGAAACGTCTCTTCATGGATAAGTTTTGAAACATCAAACATGCAGTATGTAACTCATTATGGGCGGTTTGTAGAACTTTTAGCTTGATTAGATCGCTTAAGGAGAAGAAAGGACCCATTCATAAATTGGACTTTGAAGCAAGATCTTTTTATAGATATATAGAAAAAATCAAGTTGATTAATATTCCAACTATTAATGGTATGTATACCTAGAATAACCACCGAGGAGGGAAACACCAAATAACAAGTTGAATAGACAACTTCCTTCTCTCTGAGTAAGCGATGTAGAAAGACATTTTTGAGGAAGCAACAATTTTACCTTGCCTCAGATTAGATCATTGAATGGTGAGAATGGAGATAGATTTCAAGGAAGACCCTCACAATCATCCTTTTAGGTATGAAACCTTTTGGTTCCAATACCTAGACTTCCTCGAACTCCTAAATTAGTGGTGGCAGGGGATTAAAGTCTATGGATCGACTAAAATACAATGTTTTCAATTTAAGCTTAAAAACTTGAAGGAGCGAGTGAAAGTATGAAACAAACAAGCCTTTGGAAATGCACTACACGACAAAGCTAAATTGGAAGTCGAGATGCAAGAGATACAACAATGTATCATCTTGGAAGGTCACTCTCAGTGCCCACGGGGGATTCACTTAGTGAACCTCTGAAACATCACGTGCATTCATGGCATATTAAACAACACCCTTTATTTGACTACATATTGGAAAATTCCTCTAAAAATTACATTATTTAACCCTCTACCACTATGAAACCAATACAACTTCCTTATTCAAAAAACCCCTACTTTCACTAGATATTGTAGCTATCCCTTTTTTCATTAACATTTTGATACCCCTTTATTTTTTTCATTGACTTTAAGCTTCATGTTTTATATTTTCCAACATAAAAACACTTTACCCCCTATATATCCCCCAATATATTATGTCATTTTCCCCTCAATACATATCCCCCAATATGAACCCATGTGTTATGATATTGCTCCCCTAGTTAAGCCCCTGTGCCAGTGCCTAGGACATCTTAGATAGAGGAGTGCATAGAAGATTATCAATAGGGGGCTTTCGGTTGCACTCTAATTGTCACGAAGTTTAAAAGGATAATATAAGGGGAGTTTGGTTCAATCGACATTCATGAAGGTAAAAACAAGCCAATACATGGATCCCAATGTTTAGGGGGTAATCGAGCCAACCTCAAAGAGGAATGTCTGGTTCTGGTGGCCAACACACAAAAATAGGCGGCTTAATATTGCAGTTGTAGTAGAGTGAAGAGGAGGAGAGAAAGGAGGTGATTCTATGCATAGGGCTGTAACATAATCCAAAGCAACAATGTCCTCGCAGAGTTATGGAATATTGAAGAGGTGGAATTGTAGAAACAGTGGAGTGCAAATGAAGGTTTCATGGTATATACCTCATGGGCACATTTGTCACCAAAAGCATAAGTAAATTTGTGCACGTTACAGGTAAATAAGTAAATATGTACCTAACACATGGTACTATTACTACTTAGTAACAAATATACAATGATGAACAAGGGAGAAACCAACAACTTCATTACACCATTTCAAAGAGGGAAAAACATATATGAAATGAGATTTACAGAGGGGAAAACATATTGTGCATTGCCATGATTGGAATCACCAAAGAGTTTCATTAATATTCAAAATGAGTCCCATTCACCAGTCCATTTACATTCAACAATCTACAACTCAAATCCCTCATGAACAAGCGATTGGAACCAAAGAATTTGGACCACTCTAGGTGCAGAATTCCAAAACCAATATTAAGTGTTTCTTCCCTCTATTTATATAGAGAAGGGTGATTTTAATCAACATTTACAAAATATCTCAACCAAGGGCCAGTTGTCAGATTGATTAGATGTCTCGGCCTGCGATAGCTTTGCTGCCCAAAATGATTCCCAAGGATTTGATTCCTTTCTTGAAAATACACAAAAATTACATAATAATAGAAAAAAGGAAAACACAAAGATGATGGAGGAAAATATCGTCCTTGCGGTTCTTGTGAAGGCCCTTGATCAGGCCACATCTCTACCACAATGTGTCCCTCTTGCTGCTTGGTCGGTTTTTGTCACTTTCACCTTAACTACCTAAATTGCTCGTTCTCCAGAGCTGGGAGTGGATCGACTGTAAGTTTCTTGTTACAGATTAGAAGTGGAGAATGGCAGTCCTTCATTGTGTATCTGAGTGGAGCCCCATACCGAGCCATTAAGTCTTCCTAAGTCCCATACCTCAATTTACTCTCCAAAGATGTGCAGCGAAGCAATCAAATTCATTTTTGAGGCGATTCTTGTCTTGGGTTTCTTGTTGTAGAGGCTTCCATAGGATCGGTCCATATTGATTTGCAACTGCTCCATACCTCTATTCAAAGTCTCAGCTGCCGACCGATCCGACTTTAAAGCATTGTACCACGCTATCGAGGGGTTGTTGTATTGGGACTTTTACGCTATGAGGCATTACAGAACAACGAGTCCCAATCTCTATAGGCCCCCTTTGGTTTATCCCTTTTTAGTATTTCTTCACTGTAGGATCAGAGGCTATGACAGTGCTTAGCACTAAGCATTAGGGCCTTTGGACTCTTGTATGGGGGCCTTTTCCCTTTTATAAGTTCTTTGCGCTGGGTTTCCTTAAGTCTAACGACTATGCACCTTTTATCAAAGCTCCTTTCTCAGCGGATCATAATCAGGTTTCTATTTGGGACTTTGACATTGGAGTTGCAACATGTTTCAGACCTCCGATTGTGATAGCCCTTTAGTGCGACCCTTGGTTCCTCAGCCCTTTATGTGATCACGGGCCAACCCCCTTATTGGAGCCCCTTCATCGCACTTTCTCATGTGTTCATTGCATTACAAAGTGCTGATAAAAGTCAACCTCTGATTTGCGATTGTCGATGTGACGTCATCACTTCCATGTGGCACCTTGTGAGTGGTGACACGTGTCACCCTGTTTTGGCCCTTTATAACCCCTCGACACATTGAATCTGCATGCCACGTGTCTGCCACAATGCCATGTCATGTTGACAGTAGTGCCACTATGGATTTATCAAGACCAATGGTATTTCACCACGTTGCCTTCTAGAGGAGAGATAAAAGGCCCACCTGCCCTTGATTTTTTGTTGATTTCCTTTTTAAATGGCTTTCGGCCTTCTCGGTGCTTCAACACTAACATATAGAAGCTCACAATATCACAATATTTTTGAGTTGTCACCCTGCTGGTACATTGATAAGCCATGATGTTACTTGTGCGATCATCGATCGTCGATTGCCATGGATCCCCAATTGTCGATATTCCGATATGATCCTAGACCTCCAGTGTGTGGAGCCTCCAATATGCTAGGGCTTCTGATTTGCGGGATCACCGATATGTGATGCAACACTAATGTGCGATCGCTGATCGCCATGTTGTTGGAACCTTCGATATGCTATGCTGCCTGGTCCTTTGATTTGTGATTTGTGATATATCAATGTTGTTGTGATCGTTAATCGCCGATTCACCCCACCGATATTCCTAATCGCTGCATTGGACCTCCGACATTTAAGATCGTCGATATGCCGGATCGTTGGAGCCTCCGATCTCCAATGATCACTGGTTTTATTTACCCTCCCCAATTGCTACTTTCAGAAAATTCTGATTGTGATTTGCGAAATGCTCATGGACCTTCGATATGTAATTCTTTCCTCCTTTCAAAGGTGACAAAACCCCCATATTTAACATGTCATATCTTCTGATTCTAGGGTCCATTTGAGAGATTTTGTGTTTTGGGAAATGGATGCAACTTTTATGCTCTTTTGCACCCTTTTGACAACTAATTTTTTTTTTTTGCAGTGAGTGACAACATTGGCTCCAACTGGTGATAGTGCCTTGTTGGCAAGGTGTTGAGAACCTACAGACCAGTGGCCTTCACCATTGGATATGGAGTTAAAAATATAATGGACATACATAACCAGAAAATCTCCATGAAACTTTGTTTGCAGGGATTCCTTTCCTCATCAAACTGAAATGCAGAAAAATAAATTCTACCAACTGAAAGTAAATGCTCATCTAGTGAGCTTATTTATGTACAACTCCTACCTACGTACAGGGATCAATTCACCTAAGTGATTTCAACCCTCCAATGAAGCCATACCAACATTTGGGTACTGGACCTAATGCCTCCTTGTTGCTGAAATTTAAAAATTAAAATAAGCATGCACCATGAAAAATCTGCAAACAAAAAGCTTGATGCATACTCCAGAAACAACCTCTGATGATGACCAAAGAGTGTGCTCATCTAATCAGCTACAGCGTCATAGAACCGACAAGAATATTTTGCAGCTGCCTTATTTCCACGAAAAGTTTGCTGACCAATATATTCTCAATCATGGAAACTGTAAATATTGTTCAACTCCTCAGCTTCAGAATTTTTGAGAAGAACTTGTTTCTGGAAGCTTTCTCCCCTCTTGCTAGTAAAGCACTCCCTTTGAACATCCACGACCATCTCATCCTCCTTTGAGTAATATGAATCATAAATCAGAAGAGGTTCTTGAACTGGTTCTCCAATTGAAGGATGTGCATCGTGGACTTGAGCCTCTTTGTTGACGTCCTAGTGGGCCTCCTCTTCTTGTGCAACTTCCCTTAACTGGGATGGTTGTGGCTCTGCATCACTTGACTCTCCATCAAAGTCATATACATCATAATAACGAGAAACATAAAATTCCGCTAAATAAAATCTTTGAGGGTTTATTTGCAGCTCGATGATGTTTCCTTCTTTGCTTTCTTGATCACTGGGAAATTCTTCCTTATGTGAGTAGATATCCTCTTGGAATGGAGTCTCACAAACATATTCAGCAGGATCATTACCCTCAGGGATATTTTGACATTAAAATGTGCGCAACAATCTTCAAATAGAGCATTCGATGGATACAATCTTTTGCAATAATGATGAAATTCTATATGAAAACATTTTAAGGAAGATATGCTGCCACGAGGTATTGTTCTGTACCAAACTCTAAAATCCTCTTCTAAAGAGTACATGAACAATTTCATTCATGCATCTTCAAAAATAATACCATGTTGTTCCATGCATTCACGAAAATCCTTAAGGTGTTGGTCTGACTTTCTATCTGTGTCTCCACTAAATCTATAAAAATAGGTATTCCATTCATGAAATGAAGGGACATGATTGGGGTAACCAATAATAGAAGAAAAATCCAGTGGGGAAAATTTGTTGGCCAAGAATTCAATAATGGCCATTTTGAAAACCTTCCTAGGTGAGTGATTTCAGGTTCGAAGGTAGCGAAAGTTTTCGGTTGCTTTAGCATCAAACTGAGTATGAGGCTGCTTGAAAGCCGGGATAATCGAATAAAGATATGGACAGTGGAGTCTCCAAGATGTTTACCATAAAATTGAAACAGTGGAGTCGCCAAAGTGAGAGATATTCAACCCACACTTCCCTTGCTCACCTAACATAGGGAATGTAAAGATTTGGCATACCCACGGAAAATTATTCTAATCTGTTCCCCGATAATGATCCCAGAAAGATGTTGTCACTTTTAATGGCACCCGTAGCACAAGTGCTTCAAGAGACAAAAATATTCATAGAGACAACCTCTAGGTTGATTGTAGACCAGTGCCTAGGACATCTTAGATAAAGGAGTGCATGGAAGATTATCAATGGGGGGATTTCGGTTGCACTCGAATTGTCACAAAGTTTTAAATTATAATAAAAGGGGGGCTTGGTTCAATCGGCCTTCATGAAGGTAAACTCAATCCAATACATCAATCCCAATGTTTAGGGGGTAAATCAGGCCAACCTCAAAGAGGAATGTCTGGTTCTGATGGCCAACACACAACAACAGTGAGCTTAATATTATAGTTGTAGTAAAGGTTAAGAGGAGGAGAGAAAGGAGGGGATTCGATGCATAGGGTTGTAACGGAATCCTAAGAAACAATGTCCTAACAGAGGTATGGAAGATTGAAGAGGTGGAATGGTAGAAAAAATGGAGCATAAATGAAGGTTTCATGGCATATACCTCATGGGAAAATTTGTCACCAAAAGCATAAGTAAACATGTGCACGTTACAGGTACATAAGTAAATATGTAGTTAACACAGGTACTGTTACTACTTAGTAACAAATATACAATCATGAACAAGGGAGAAACCGATAGCTTCATTACACTATTTCAGAGAAGGAAAAACATATATGAAATGAGATTTACAGAAGGGAAAATATACTACGCATTGCCATGATTGGAATCACCAAAGAGTTTCATTAATCTTCAAAAGGAGTCCCATTCACCAGTCTATTTACATTCAACAATCTACAACTCAAGTCCCTCATGAACAAGTGATTGGAACCAAAATGGAACCAAATA
Source organism: Pinus taeda (assembly GCA_000404065.3). Taxonomy (NCBI): domain Eukaryota; kingdom Viridiplantae; phylum Streptophyta; class Pinopsida; order Pinales; family Pinaceae; genus Pinus; species Pinus taeda. Next base: position 64,139 of record APFE030090929.1, read on the forward strand.
ATTAGGACCACTCTGGGTGTAGAATTCCAGAACCAGTATTAAGTGTTTCTTCCCTCTATTTATACAAAGAAGGGGGGATTTGAATCAACATTTACAAAATACCTCAGCCAAAGGCCAACTATCAGATTGACTAGCAGTATCAGCCTGCGATAGCTTTGCTGCACAAAATGATTCCCATGGATTTGATTCCTTTCTTGAATATACATAAAAGTTACAAAATAATAGAAAAAGAAAAACATAAATATGATGGAGGAAAATATCTTCTTGCGGTTCTTGTGAAGGCCCCTGATTAGGCCACGTCTCTACCATAATGTGTCCCTCCTACTACTTTCTGATGCGACGTCATCATTCCCACGTGGCACCTTGTGAGTGGTGACATGTTTCACCCTATTTTGGCCCCTTATGACCCCTTGACATGTTGAATATGCATGCCACGTGTCTTTTGTATTGCCACGTCATGTTGATGTTAGCACCACCATCGATTTATCAGGACCAATGGTATTCCGCCTCGTGGCCTTCTAGGCGAGAGAGAATTTCCATTCGCCCTTGGTTTTTCACTGATTTCCTTTGTAAATTGCTTTCGGCCTTCCCTGTGCTTCAACACTAACATATTGCAACTCGTGATATCACAATATTTTAGAGTTGTCACCCTGTTGGTGTGCCGATAAGCCATGATTTTTGGAGCATGATTGCCCATCACCGATTGCCTTCGAACCCCGACTGTTGATATGTCGATATCGCTCCCAAACCTATAGTGTGGGGCCTCCGAAATGCGAGGGCTTCCGATTTTTGGGATCATCAATATGTGATGTGATCTTGATGTGTGATCGTCGATCGCCATGTCGCTGGAACCTCTGATACGCCATGCTGCATGGTCTTAGCTTGCCTGCATATCATCCTTTTGTTGAATCCCATGAATGGGATTCCCGATGAGACATCTTCTTTTATTTATGAATCGTCTTTTGAAGATTCCATCATAGGATCTTGAATACCCTTACCCTGCAAATGTTTCTTTCCTTTTGATGGTGGAGGTCTCCTAAGGTTCTTAATCATGATCAATTTTCTTTCATTGTGGATGAGGTCCTATTCTAGCTATTCTTCTTCTACATGAATATCTTGAGCTATATCTACCATTCTCCTATATTCTAGAAGATATTTCTAACCATTCATTTTGTTCTATTATAAATCCTCCTTCTACATGAGTATTTTGAACTCTATGTTCATCATGATTTTAGCTTCTGGAAGATGTTTCTAGCCATGCAATGTAATTCTATTCCTACATGTTCCTATACTACTCAAAAATTTGAAAGAAGACCTTAAGTAAAGAAGTAGACTTAATCATAGTAGAGATCCGAAGGATCTTCCTTCTTTTGATTCTTGTCTTCTTCTTTCATTTCTTGAGTCAAATGAGCTTCTTCCATTTTCCTTTTGTTGTTGTTGTCCTTCTTTAATTTAGGACAATTCCTTTTGTAGTGTCCATATTCTTGGCATCCATAGCATTGGATTTTGGACATATCTTTGTTGTTTGTTCTTCGTGGACCAAATTTTCCTTTTCCCTTGGCCATGGTAGCAAATGCTTGCTCCTTTGATCCCACATATTCCTTTTCTTTAAGTCTTGTTTCCTCTATCTTGCATAGATACCACATTTCACTTAGTGGGGTGGCTTCCTTCTTGGAATATGTGCTTGATGTGAAGTTTCCCCAATCCTCAGGTAGAGCATTGAGTACTACAGTTGTCATTTCTTTGTCGGACATGACTTCCCCTAGCTCTTGAAGTTGATCCCTCATCTCAGAGATCTTCATGAAGTAGGGAGATATTCCTTCATTTTATATCTTCATCTTGTACGAATCATTTTGAAGAGATATCACTTCTTCGGTTGTGCTTACCGAGAATAGCTCTACTAGTTTATCATAGATTTCTTTTGATGTTTCAAGTTTGGAGACATAAGGAATGAGAGAGTATTTGATGGATTCTATTAGAATCTGTTGAGCTCTTATCTCATCCTTATTATACTTGGCTAAGGCTTGAGTTTTTTCCTTAGCAGGAATAGTGACATTCCCTTTGAAGTGTTCTAGGAGTTCATTCGCCTTAAGAAGTAAATCAGTCCTCTTCTTCCATGTAAGAAAGTTATTGGTACCTACCAATGATCCGGATTTAAACAGGAACGCAACAAAATACAGAGATAACCATATACACAAATATGCAGTGGAAATAATACTTCATTTCATTAATGGAAAATACTGAAATATGCTTACAACCAGAAATAGAAATAAACCAGCTAGGGCGATGGTAGCTTATCTCTGAGAAGATATGTGGTGACTACATGCCTCTTAATTGTTCCGAACTGTGTTACAATAAGGCTCGAAGGCCTATTTATTGTTGAGAAACAATGGAAAACCCTTCACATTCCAAAACCTAACCCTAGAAGTGACCATTGCCCCGTTTGGGTAATTGGTATCAATTTCCCGGGGTCATAACTTGGATTCCGATCTCTGTTGACGCGTATGATAGTCGTTAGAAAGACTATCCGAGAAATACCACTTTGGGAAGGGCAACATCAGTCCATGGACCCATGTTGCCCCCAGATTTCCCAAAAAACGTCGTTTAGGGCCTCAAAACGGCTCCGGAAGTTCGGGACTCGAAAAAACTACTAAAAATAGTAAATTGTGCTACAATTATGGAAACTGAAAAACTGAAAGAGACAGTTGCGGGGGTCAAAATGGGATAGGTGGGTGGCCACCAACATCCACCTGGATCAACCAATTTGTTGCTTTCCTTGCAAAAAAGACATTAATGTATATTCAGAAGGGGACATATACTTAATAGATTTTGAGATATAATATACTTGATTTCTCGTTGAAGAGTTGATGGCTTGCCTTCCTTAGATCTTGATGTTCTTCAAGTTGCTTTCTCCAAGTGGGCTTGCTTGATGATGAGATTTTATTGATTATTTGTAGCTTGATGTAGGTCCTTCTTTGATCTTCTCTTCTTGTAGGTGCCTTTATTTAGGGCTCTTTTCCTTGATGTGATAAAGACTTCTTGGATAGATGCTTCAACTTTTGTAGATGTCCTTCCTTGATGAGCGTTATTGAGTTTCCCTTTCCGTGATTTGTCACCTTAGCTCTGATACCATATTGAAGAATCAAGGGCTAGTATGTATATTAGGATTCTTCACTTCTTGAAATTTTGTGATGCACTTATACAATTATATTAGCTTGATCTTCTTCTTATTATTATAGTGTGTATTTTATCAAACTGCTATCAAAATAAAAAAGACAAGAACACAAATTTTGGCTCTCTGCCAGGGCCAAAACCTCTCTCTCTTAGAGAGGAAAACCCTTCGGTAAGATTCTCTTATTGAATATCCTTATTGATCAATTCCAAACCCTAGACCCTTGAATAGGATCTCCTCCAAGCACAAGTCAAGTCCTTCCTCTTTTCTGCACTATGTTCCCCAACACATGGACTTCCTCCTTCCAACACTTTTCTCCCCAACACTTCATCCTTGTTTTCACTTCTTTGTCTAGAGATAGACCTTGGCTATGTTAGCTTTTTGATGAGATATTATTCTTCCTTTCTTCAAGATGTTCTTCACTTAAGGAGACACCCTTCTCTTGATCGAACGATATTCTTCTTGAGGTAGGTCTTCAAACTTGATGTGACTGAACAACAACCGTAGTTTTTCCACGTATGATAGGAACCCTAGAGAATTATGGTCCTTTTCCTTCGCTAGAGAGATAGGCTTATTCACTTGAATTGGGAGGCATTGTAGGCCTAGTTTCAATCCCAAACAACACTAGTTCATGGACTATTCTGTCCCTGCTATCATACCCACAGACTTGACCTCCTTTTCTTCGCACATGTGATTGTTTCTAGCCCTAGAAACAATCCTCTTCACTTCGGTTTTCCTCCTCCTTCCTTCGGTGCACTAGGAGACCATTTAGAAAAGGTTTTCCCTTCTCCTTTTTTGGCTACTACATTTCGTTGATTTCATAGATGTTTTTTCGTTCTCTTTTGAGGGAGTGGACAACCTCTATTTATAAAGGTCTATCCCTCCTTTAGGACGACTTGAGGCCAACTTGCTCACTGTAGGCCAACACACATTTTCTTCATCAATTTTCATCATTTAGCCTCTTTTGAAGGATGTTGCTACATGGAGAGGACTTGCACTTGTCTTGTAGGTATTCCTTTGACCTTATACAATATTCTACATAGTGTAACATGCCCTCTAAGGGTCTTACATAAGTACACTGACACTTTGACTTCCTAGAAGCACTTAAACATGTGCTTGACCTACTTCAATGAGCAAGAAACTCATTGACAAATAATATAAAAATAATATCTTTTCTTGAATAAATACAAATGTCAAAATTACATTTATGAAGATCAAACCTAGTTACACTTTCTTCAACATGGTGTACAAATGTGTCTTGGGACTTTTTCTTAATTCAGATGCCTGTCTAGGCCAACATGTTTTCATGCATGTTTTGTAGATGTTTGTAAGATTATTCTTTCAGCATTTCTAATGCATGTTTGTTTCACTTGTATTAAGATAGTTGAAATACTTTGGTTGTTTTAGTACTTACATTGTTGGGAATGTGATGTACTGGTTACCATTGTTGTGTCATCCGTGTGGACTACTCCATGGGATACTAGGAAGACCACCTTTGTGCATTGGTTATCACCGCTGTCACATCCTTATGGAATACTCTGCAGGATAATCAACAGACGATCTTTGTTTTCTGGTTATAACAACCGTCACATCCGTGTGGGCTACTCCGTTGGGTGGTGTACATGTTGTCCCCTTTCACTTCAGTTTTAATGACTACCGCATCTGCTATGGACTATTCCGATGGATGTTGGATAAAGCTTTTTGGTTCGCATGTGTCTCTTCTTGGGTGGTACTATTACCTCTCACTTAGAGGCTCAATTTACTCTCCCGCTTTGCAGTAAGAGCACCAAGACACAAGTTACATTACACACTCACCAGGCACACTTACCTTGTTGTTTGAAGATACCAATGCAACACTCTCATGTGCTAACAACTAGAGCCAAGGCATATCTCTAAGTATATGGAAATCAAGCCTTTATACCGGAGGGGACTCCTACAACAAATGGTTGGAGGTCTAGTTGGGACTTCAAACCAGGGAGATCCCCTGAATGTTGATGGGTCCAACACTGTCAACATAGGGAAACAATGAAATAGAAGCAATTAGTTACAAAAGCCCCTAACCAGACTCCTACTAGCTATGAGAGACATTTCGTCAAACATATCACAAGCATGTAATCTACTGGTGCAAACAACAGAGTTAAGCATAGGAATCTCATACTTATCTAAGAATTGCTAAGAATCATTGTTCCCTCATGTCTTTTACTTGATTATCATCTATTATGTCATATATACATTGTCCATTCATTCACAAGTAAAAACATAATGAGAGCCATACATAGCTGCTGTCATAAAACATACATATAACAAGCATAGTAACAACAGAAATACCATAAATATATCAAGCATAAATTCCACATAAAAAGCAGTACATTTACACATGAAAACCAAGGGAATGAATTTCTCATTAATAAATGCAAAAAGCAACTTGAGATGGCACTATAGATTGGTTGAGCCGAGTCTCTCTTAAATTATTAAATAAAATAATAATAATTTATACTAATCTATTTAAAATAGATTTACATAATAATCACTATTCAACATTATAACACTTAAAAATAAAATATAATAATCTATTTAAAATAGATTTACATAATAATCACTATTCAACATTATAACACTTAAAGATAAAATAATAATAATTCAATTCATACTAATCTATAGGTTAGTGGTGGGAAAGCATTTTATTTCTAAATTTACTTATCCCTCTGCTATTGTGCTAATATCTTATGTATGTTACACTCTTAATACCTAACACATTATTAAAAACAAAGCGCATACACTTCTAGTGACATGCACCTCAACCTAAACTAATATTTCCCCGCAACAAAATAATTTTCTTTTAGAGTCTACGAATCTTTCTTTATCCCCCGCAATAATTTATTGGTGTGAATGGTAATAATATGATTTTTTTCAAGAGTCTACGAATCTTTCTTTATCCGACTCCAATTATACAAAATTTAAAACCATGGTCTATATTTTAATAATTTATTTTTAATTATTTTTAATTATTTATATTTATCTATATATATTTATAAGTGGAAAATTTTATTATAATTTATTGATTAAATTAGTAGTAAGGAAAATTATTTTTTACATTGATTCATCACTATTATTCAATGAAAACCACACCTCTAGAAACAACTAGTTAGAAAAACAACTTGTTCTATTTTCTTGTTGAATTTTGTGTTAACCTATTCTGTTTTCTTTCCATCTTTTAACCTCTTACCTAACATTTTTTGGTAACCTGTTACATAGCTTTTTTTAAGCCTGTTACCTATCCTTTTTAGCTCGGGGGCAGAAAGAGAACTTTGTACTCGTTAGGAACTACATTCTCAAGGTATCGACATAAGGTTTTAAAGTTGCCTCGACCTGCATACCTAATCACAGGTATTCCTTTAGATGTTGCAGTAGGGAAGTCAAGTTGATGGATTCATTTTTAATTATTCTGACAATTTTACACTATTGGTACACTAATTTTTTTTCTATTTTACTACTTCTGCTAAGAAATATAGGCCTGCTGCTTGATCATTAATCACTAAAAGAAAGCAGTCATGACAATAAACAATGATTTTGGACGCGATGAATTACAGAACCCTCCAGCTCAAAAATGGGTCAGCATATTGAGTTTCAGAGAAAAATGTATATTAAGTTTGCTTTAAACATTTATAGAAACATTTCAGAGATTCTATCTGAAAATGGCATGTTCTAATCTTGGTCAATCAATTACTTATAGGGAAAACAAGGGGCATATATAGTTTGTTGGCTTCTGGGAATTGGATCCCTTTTCCCCTAGAATAGTATGGTGACAATTGAAGATTACTATGAAGCTATATACCCTGTTAGTATCACAATTTACAATTTACAAAGTCTGTTTGGTTTCTTTGTGATTATTTGTGTGAGACAATAATGGGCAACAGAGACATACATTTCCTTATGGCAATTTATGATATGTTTTTTTTTGTTGCTCTACAGCGATGCCATTCTTCAAGAGTGTTGACTCTTGTTTACCAACCATTCGCGTTCACAGCCATGGTTATACTATCATACTATGAATCTAGTATTAATACAAGGCGCCAGATTCTATTGGGATTTATACTTTTTAACATAACCATATTCCTTGTCCTCTGTAAGTATTCAGAGATGAACTCACTTTGGCAGTTACGATTGTTGTGGATTTTTCTGGTAAAATCCCAAAAACAAACAAACTCACACATAGAGACAATGCTCTGTTTTTGACTCCACAGGATCTTTAACGCAGTGGAAACAAATAAAATTTCTGAGCAGACAGTTTTTCCTCACACATAAAAAAACTTTGCATTCATTAATAAAAGACTCATACAAAATTCATCCTCTTTCACTCAGAGGGATTTACCAAGAATCTTCAACAAAAAAAATACTCTGTCTCCTTTTGAGATTTTACATTGCTGTGTGTAAAAATCTCTTTTACATTCACTGCTGTAAAAACAGACTTCAACTACAGAACATTACATTCATGTTGCTGCATGCTCCCTTTTTACTTCGCATTGCTGTGCCTATTTCTCACTTACATTACATTCTCAGAACAACATCCTTACAATCACTTCACACTGCTGTGTGTATTCTTCTTGCATTCGCTGCGGCGAGTTTTTCCTTTGCACACACAAAACTATACATACGCACTGCTGTGCCTCTCTTTACAATTCATTACAATTCATTTACACTGCTGTGTATATTTTCATACGCTGCTGCATTCTACATTCCTCTCACTTCTTAACGAGAAACATTACATATATATATGACAACAAAAAAAACTTACATCCATTTTCACTTGCCATGCTGCTGTAAAATAAAAACAATAAAATTAAATGCTTTTACCAACCTTTACTTTTGTCCATACTCCCGCCGATAGAAATTAAAAGTTTGACCAAAACGTACCAACCCACAGTAAATTGCATTTACTATTTTACTGAGATAAACGTCGGTAAAGAAACTTTTACTTCACGTCAAATTTATTTTGCAGGCCTGTACTTCAATCAGTATTCAAATTGACTTTGGAAACTCATCGGGTCCGAGCTTTATTGCATTGCATGCACATATGCAAAATTGTGCATCCTTGGTTTCCCGATTGCGAAAATACTGTGGACCCGATAATTTATTAAAAGAAAATTAATACCATCGTCGGGTCTAGCCCATCGGCGATTGCACACTTATAAAAAGGTAATGCACCACTTGAAACGCCGATAGCGATATGCCGATGTGATATCGGCAATCGCTTATCGCTGAGGTCTTTGTCGCCGAACTGCTCACCGCCGAAGTGTTCATCGCTGAAGTCGCTGGGGTCGCTGCACTCCTTCACCCGATGCGCAGTTGGAATTACACTTTCAACACTCCCCTTTAATTTCAATTGCTGGGAATTCAATCATACCCAAACACTTCCTCAAAAATTCAAAGCCTTTCTGGTCCAATGGCTTTGTCAAAATATCTGCAACCTGTTCTTGAGTCCTGCAATGTTCTAGGACAATTTCTCCATTGTTCACCAATTCTCTGATGTAGTGAAACCTTGTATCAATGTCTTTTGTTCTCTTATGAAACACTGAATTATTTGACAATGCAATAGTTGAGCTATTGTCACAAAAAAAACAATGTTGCTTTTGCCTGCTCTTGGCCTAAACTCCTTAACATTCTTCTCATCCAAACTCCTCGACATGCTGTTGTTGCAAAAGAGTCTTCCTCTTAACAGAGGGATTCACCACTGTCTATGCTGAAAAGCATCTTCCTCTAAACTAGAGGGATTCACCTGTCTATGCTAAAAAGCATCTTCCTCTTCACAAAGGGATTCTCCATAGACAACAAATCTTCCTCTTAAGAGAGGGATTACAACCAGATACTGATTTAGATGCAGTTCCAAAACAGAAAAAATATTACTCTGCCTCTTTTACAAATAATTTTACACTGCTCTGTAAAATCCTCATTCTTTTTCGTAAGTCAGAAAGTTGTATTAAAAAAAGTAAAATATTTACATAGAGTCTGCAAAGGCAGACAGGAACCAGAGAAGACCATTACAGCCTTGCAGAGCAAAGGCATTGGAAGCAAGCTGCCAAGAAACAAAAAAGCCTACAGGCATGTTTAACAAAACTGGAGAGCTCACCACGCAGGGTGGTTGATTTAAGATCAAAGATATGGCGTCAAAGAGCTGTCAAAACTAGCAGTTTAAACTCAGGCACTTACAAGGCCTAGACGAAAGGACTGACCATAGACCCGAGATCGACACATAACACAAGAAGACACGAGACAAACCAGAGGAACGGGCTGGAAGCCGAAGCAGTCAAAACTGAGCCATGGGAGACTGGGGTCTAAAGGAGTCCGCCCGAACGTGGGAAGCCACCCAGCCTGCTGGTAATGTCCAGACCCATGTCGAGGAAATGTTTGTCCACTTTGTCTTGCAGCTCCTGCATGGACTGGAAGTTCTGGGCTTCCTTCACCTTCTGCTCCTGCACCACAGGGTCCGGGCTAATAGTTTGCCTGAGCAGCCTGATGAGCAGGGTGACCTTCTTGTTGACTATCTCCACCCCTTCCTGAACGGCCGAGATTCTGCGGTCCAAGGACTCCTGGCTGGCGAAAGGATTACCAGGTTGATCGCCCGGGGCAGGGTGCTCCTTCTCAGTGTTCTGCTTATCGGCATCCTTCATTTCCAGGGCTTTCGCCAGGAGAGGTTTCATCCTCCAACTTTCCACCTTAGTTCGCGTGAACTGGGTTGCTCTTTTAGCTGGTGTGCCCGGGTCACAAATCCAATCGACCTCATCTGCTGCAGCTCCCTCCTGCTTGGTACCTTCTTCCTTCTTGACTTTAGCCTCCAACTCAGCAATTTTTCGTTTGCTTCTTGTCGAGGCTCTAGTAACATACATGTTCTGCGCATTGCGCAGATCCCGGTTGGCTCCCGCGCATCTACAGCTAGACGCATCCATTCTGAACTTATAAGACCTGTTACGGCAAAGCCTTTCCCGAGCTTGCTTGCTGTTGGTGCTGGCGGAACTAAGAGTAGAGGTGGTAGAAACCGCGTTCGACCCCCTTGTTAAATAGCTTGGAGCCATGGAATTCTCCCGAGAGTGGCTTTCCATACAGACGAGAGAAGTAGTACTATTGCAATTAATGTTGAGGGTGTCCACACGATTCTCATAATCTTTACCTGCAGGTGCATAAGAATTTCTGATTGCCTTTCTCTTATGCTTGAGGTGCCTGCCCTTTCTTCTCAAACGGTTCATACGGATAACCTCGTGGCACGAACCCTGTTGATGGTTCCCATGCTTGGTTCTGCCCCACACTGAAATCCGCCGCTTCTTCTGTCCAATCCTTCCATAAATATGATGAATAACCTGTTTGTTGCTCCAGTTTTCCGTTTGACGGAGCCAGTTAAAAGGACCGTTGAAGGTTAGGCTTGGTCGGTGTTGGTCACGTCTTGTTGCGCCAGCTGTGTACATCGAGCTTTCAAATTCAGACAGTTCACCTCCACCCAACAGCTGTCCCATCTTCTTCCCTGACTGTCTACTCCACAGTTCGCCAAGTAATCCGCCACCCTGTTTGCTCGACGTCGGATCGCCTGGAAGACAAGACCCTGCATGCCCTCCATGAGTTCTGCAATACTCTCAGTGACTTTGGCTAACCTCTAGTGCTTGATGGCCTTGTTAGCTTTTATCCCCCTCTGTAATTTTTGCGCTGTGGAAATGACCAGAGAGGAGTCTCCTTCCACAATTAGGTTATGGAGGCTTCGGGAATTTGCAATTCTAAGGCCATGTTCCAGGGCCGCAAATTCCATTTCGTTATTAGTGCTTTCCCCAAGCGCTCTGTAGTAGATATGCAGTATGTCTCCGTGCTGGTTACGTATAACACCTCCAATACCAGCCTTACCAGGGTTTCTACACGACGCCCCATCAAAATTCAGTTTGAGACCTCCAACCGGTGGGCATTGCCATGTATCGCTTGGTGGGGGTGGTGGAATTCTGTGTTGCGGAGCAATGTGATTGATAGTTCCCTCCAGCCGGAAGCTTTTTAAAATCTGTAAGTCCAGTGCTGTAGGTTTTTCATTGCTTTCCGTTCTGCATTTGGTTTGAATTAATTGCTGGATGTTAGTTATTATGCTGTCTTTTGAGAAATTGATGTTCCTGTACTCATCTTGGAAAAAATTTCGGTTATGCTCCTTCCATATAGACCAGAGTAGAAAACCTGGTGCCGATTTCCATATGTTGTTGACTTGTTGTGTACTCGAGAAGTCTGTTCTCCAATTCAGAATAGTACTATGAATTGAATCTATCTGCCTGTCCGAGCTGGTGAGGATCCCTTCCATCCAAAACCATAATTGCGATTCCCATTCGCAGGTGTTGAAAAGATGGTTCAGCGATTCCTGTTCCTCAAGACACATAGGGCACCGAGAGGGTCCCTCAAAGCCTTTCTTGCAAATATTTTCCCAGTTAAGGGTCTTATTTCTCATCAGGAGCCAAAGGAAGGTTTTGATTTTGGGCCATAGAAGACTATCCCAAACTTTGCTGCTCCAAGGCAGGATCTCTCCCTGTTCGTTCTTTTCTAAAATATTTCTGGCTTCTTTCAGTGAGAAATAGCCATTTCCCTTGAGACCCCACCTGAATTTGTCATCCTCTTCAGTTTTCCTGATCTTTCTTTTTAGGATGCGCTCATTGAAATGTTGAGCTGTTTGATTGTTGACCTCTGTATTCTCAGGGTTAAATTTAATCCAGTCCCTCCAATTTTCTTCTATGCTGTGCTGATGCCAGTACTGGTTAACTTTGTATCTACCCTGAGCTTGATAGGTTTGCTTTATGGTTATTAATTCTGGAGAATCGAGTTTGGGTAGCTGTTGCCAGGCGTCCTCCCAGAATAGAGCTAGCCTGCCGTTACGAATTTCCCAAAAGCTATTATCCTGAACAAGATTCTTGTTTCGCTTGGCATGATTCCATATGGGTGAGCCTTCCGGGGTTTCCTGCAGTCTGATGAGTTCCTGAGTATCACAATCCGGAACATATTTTTCTTTCCAATGCTTAGCCCAAGGTAAGGTAGGGTTTTCAATCCATTTCCACCATAATTTAGCTCCACAAGTTCGGTTGACAACCCCTCGATCAACTAGATTCAGCCCCCCCCATAGATTTTGACATGGAGAGTTCGTCCCAGGCAACTAGAGCCCACTTTTTCTTCTCACCATTACCGCTCCAAAGGAATGAACACTGGATATTTCTTATTTGTTGCAGAATACCTTTGGGAGCAGGGAGCAATGAGAGAAGATAATGCGGAATGGTCGGAAGGACGGCTTTGGTTAGGATGAGTCAACCCGCTAAATTAAGAGCTCTGTTCGTCCAGTGTGAACATTTTTTCTTCAGGTTGGCTAGAATTTTCTCCCAATGCTCTTTTTCTAGGGTTTGAGAGTCAGAGGAGCCCCTAAGTATTTCGAAGGTAGGGAACCAATCCTAAATCCTAAAAGCTGGGCTAAGTGAGATTGAACAGCCAGGTGGGTGTTGAAAAAGAAAATAGTTGATTTAGAGAAATTGATTTCCATACCAGAGGCCTGGCTGAAGAGATCTAGGGTTTCCCTGTAAGCAACCGCCTCCTTCACTGTGGGAGTGCCATGTAACATGGTGTCGTTGACAAACTGTTGGTGCGTGGTAGCTGGAAGCGATATTATGGGCTAAAGACCTCTTATTTTACCTTTCGCTTTCTTCTTAGCTATGGTACGACTAAGGCCTTCCATTAGGATGATGAAGAGAAAAGGGGATAAGGGATCTCCTTGCCTAATTCCTCTGGAAGGAGAAAAGGGAGAAGAGGGAGCTCCATTGACAAGGATGGAATATCTTGGAGATTTGATTAGACCCATGATCCACTTAATCCAAGTACTGCAAAAGCCAAAAGCTTTTAGAACAGCTTCGAGGTACTTCCAGCTGACTTTGTCATAAGCCTTTGAGAGATCCAATTGCATAAGCATGCCTGCCTCTTTCCTTGAATGTAGGGAATGAATCATCTCCTGAGCTAATAGGATGTTGTCGAAAATTTGTCTGCCCTCCACATATCTTGATTGCTCTTCTGAGATTATGCCTGGGAGAATCGTTTTCAATTTGCTGTCTATCACTTTTGATATAATCTTGTATATGACATTACATAAGGCAATAGGTCTGAATTTGTCAGGGGTTTTGGCTTCTTCAACTTTTGGTATGAGTGCAAGAAAGGTGGAGTTGAGGGATTTTAGAATAGTTCCCGACCGTCTGGAATCTTCCACCACCTCCCACACATCCTGTTTAACAATTCTCCAGCAGGCTTTATAGAAATTAATGGTAAACCCATCTGGCCCTGGAGCTTTATCATTAGGCATAATCCTGATAGCTTCCTCTATTTCCTCCAGGGAGATTTCCCTACACAGAGCCCAGTTCTGATCTGCGGTTATGGTCTTCGGGTTGGCTGCAGTTAGTTCCTTGATGGCTTTCTCTCTGTTTATGTGAGGTTCCTGAGCAATCGATTTGAAGTGTTCTGAGAGAAGTGTAGATATGTCATGGTGATTTTTTAGGATTTCCCCTGTATCGTTTTTCAGTTCGAGAATTCTATTACTACTTCTGCGATCTAGTGCCGATCTGTGGAAGAATTTGGTGTTTAGCTCTCCTTGTTTTAACCACTGAATCCTTGATTTCTATCTCCATAGAGTTTCTTCTTGAGAGCAGCGATTATGCCATTGCTGCGAGAGAATTTTTGCCTACTCCAAAGCCTCAACACTGAGGTTTCTTGCTGCACCTTCTCTGTGGATCTGTTCCAATTTAGTCTCGAGAATTATCTTCTCCTGGAGGATGTTACCGAAGACTGCTTTGTTCCATTCTTTTGTTTTTTGTTTGGTTATTTTTAGCTTCTTTTGGAGATTAAACATTTTCAATCCACTGTGCTCCAAAGGTTCCGACCACCATTTCTTTACCATTTCAAGGAAGTTGGGGTGGTCTAACCAAAACTTTTCAAACCGGAAGGGTTTATTCCTAGGGGTACCAAAAACTTCAACAATGAGCGAGATTGGCCAGTGACCCGACCCCCCACTGGGAAGGATGTTTGATTCAACTGTGCTGTCGTCCATTATGATGCTCTAAGAGATTAAGAATCTATCCAGGTGGGAGGCTATTAGCTTGTTACCTCCCCTTCGATTGTTCCAAGTGAAGGAGCCAGTTTTGGGATAGACATCAACAAGTTTGGCGGTCTCAATGAAGTTTGTGAAGGCTTCCGCATCTCTGTTTAGTTTTCTTAGACCTCCTTTTTTTTCCAACAGGGTTGTTATCATATTGAAATCACCCCCCAAAATGCACTTTGAACTTGGATATCTTCTAATAATTTTATATAGAGCTTCTAAAAATGATATCTTATCTTCTAGTTTCTGAGGACTATAAATGTTGACACAGAGGAAGGAGCTAGAGTTACCTATGGGTTGGAATACGATCGCCATGAAGTGCTTGTTGGCTTCCGCCGATAGCATCTGGATTTCCCTTGAATCCCACATGGTGGCGAGGCCTCCTTCTCTTCCTTGACTTTCATTTTCTAGGACTTCCATGTGACTTCCCAATTTTCTGCATAGATTCGTGATGTTGGGGCTGCTACATTTTGTTTCTTGTAAAAACATGATTTCTGGTTTATGACATTGGATCTTCCTTTTTAAAATCTTGTATTTCGCCTGGCTGTTGAGCCCTCTGGCATTCCATGAGATTATCTTCATAGAAAACTGAGTTTTATTGGAAGGAATGGAAGGCAGTGAGTGCCTTCATTTTCCCTGAGTTTATCATAATCATGCCTAACTCTTGTAGTGCTTCACCACTTGTTTTCTGACCTCTTCTTTTCTTTTGTTTGGAACTGTATGTTTTCCATAGGGGGCTTTTTGAATGAGAACTGTTACCTTTCGCCACACCTAGCTTCCTGTTCTGCCTTTCTAGTAATGCTCTCTGCCTTGCTATGAAGAGGTCATTGACTATTCTGATTTCTTCCTCCGACGCATTTTCTATCCCTCTGGCTTTCCAGTTTTCAGCCATTGCTGGTAGGTTCAGACCTTCTCTTGCTAACGCATTCTCCCAGTCTTGTTCTTCACTACTGCCATCACTGGTTAACATATCCGTTTCTTCCTCAGTGTCCTCTGTTCTCTCCTGCATTTGAACCTCATTGTTAAAGTTCTCTTCATGCGTATCTTTCCCTGTGGGTGTTTCTTTTTCTTCGTTTTCTGCTCCTGAAGTTGGAGCTTTGTGCTTTTCTTCTGAGTCAGTTTCAGGGTCTAGGAGCACAAAAGGGTTGTTGTGGATATTTCTTTCCCCATTTCCTCTGATATTCTTTCGTCTATTTGCTCAGTGTTTGGATTTGGGTTTGAGGAAGACTTCTGTGTCTTTGTGGGCTTGAGCTGAATCGATTTCTTGCTCCTTCTTGATCTTTGGGCAATCCCTTAACAGATGCCCATGTTCATGGCATTTTCGACAGTGAAACGGAATCTGCTCATAGTCTATATCCTAAAAGTACTCCTCGTCCTTGTATTACAGCCATAGTCCTTCGTGTAGTGCTCCGGAGACATCCATTTCA
>APFE030090936.1:0-14015 GCA_000404065.3 Pinus taeda
CAGAAGCAGAGTATCGTGGTGCCGTGGAAGCTATTAAGGAAGCCTTGTGGCTTCGTCAGATCCTATCAGAGTTTGGCTTTCAGCAGCAACATCCGACTACACTTTGGTGTGATAATCAAAGTGCCATTCAGCTTTGCAAAGATCCAGTTCAGCATCAGCGTAGCAAACACAATGAACTACACATGCACTTCATCAGAAAGCTCATTCATGACCATGTTCTTGAAGTGCAATATTGTTCAACAGATGATCAGGTTGCAGACATCTTCACAAAGGCTCTCACAGAGGCGAAGTTCACTAAACTTCGATATATGCTTGGAGTTCAGGAAGTTGTCACTAAGGGGGGATAGGCTCTAGTGCCTCCTTCCTTCTCCTATTGTGTCATATTTGTAAATCCTTCAATCCTATCCCAAGTTGTTCTTAAGGGGGGATGTTAGGATATTCCGACACATAGGAAATAGTTAAGTATAACTTGGTCTAGTAGTAGAGTTAGGTAAAGTGTGTTTCTTTACTATGTACATTTTGTAACTTACAATCCGACGGTCACGATATGTAGTGATCCGACGGTTCATTCTCTCCTCAGTATTACCGACACTTGATCTGTGGCTTAAAACCCGATTGGTCCATGATCTCTATTTAAAGAGCATGGAGGGTCATTTGTTGGTTAACTATTCATGAGAGAAGCTTATGTAAAATTTCATTCTTTTATTAATAAATTGCTTGAAGTGGCCGCGTTGGCTCAGGCCGTGGACTGTTTCCCTCTTTGAGGGTTTTAACCACGTCAAAAACACTGGTGTATTGATCTGTGATCTGTTTGTGAGCGGTGTCCTTTGGTGTTCTGTTTGAGGAACTTACCCTGTAAATTCCTACACAAATTGGATCTTCTTTTTTATTTTTTGGTTGATTAGTATTAGTGTGAATACCCTTGAGCACTTAACTCCTCAGAATTTGAATTTGGCTCAAGGGTGGTTGGATGCAAGAAAGATTTCTGTCTAGTTGGTCTATGGTTGGGTGGAGAGTTGAAGTCCGTCCCTCAATTTCCAATCATATAAGCTATACAGATAAGTGTGTTTGCTTATGTTGCATTGTGAATAATGAATGACATTGTGATGTGTGATAACAATGAATGTATCAACATTGTTGATGGATGAATGTAATATTCCTAGTTGTTTAAAATGAAATATTGATATGTGCATTCACATGGTTTTGAAGGGCTTATAGAGCCTATGTTTGTCTATATATTTTTAAGAACTGCAAAGCTATTATATGGCATTGTATGAATGTTTAATATGCTCTGTTGAACTATTATAGTGTAAGAGATTCATTGTTTAACATGATATGTCTTTTATAGATTCCTCTGCCTAAGATTATTGAAGGTATGTTATTGATTCTATGCATGGAATGACATGTTAAAAGATATAATGGAGTCTATTTTAGACCCATTATGGGGTCATTATGGTGCTAATGTGTTGAATATTACAAGGCATTGCTAGCTATGGTTTAGTTGAGTCTTAATGTCTAATATTGGCCATGTTATTGAGTCTATTGATTTAATTATGACCATGATTAAGGTATAGATATTAGAGTGGAATGAGGGTTTCATTCGTATAAGAACTGAATGTTATTCGTAACATTGTTCGTCAATCAAAACTTGGGAAAATCTCTGGAAATCCCTTAGAATTTCTAAGTTTGTCATTGTAGAGATCTGAAATTCTAACTAGGGCCATATGAGCCTTTAACATGATTTCGTATTTGGGCCAAATACAATGCCGACTTGGTGGACATATTCAAGAGTTTGAACATCCGAGTTTTTTCACTTGTGGACTTCTGTTGAAGTGGTGGATCCAAATTAATTTGAATGTTGAAAATGTATTAATGAATGGCTTATTTTACTTGTGCCTTAGTAAAATATTGAAATTCGAATTTAATCTCATAGTTAGTTGTCAGTTAACGTGTGCGATGTGTCCTATCACTAAGTTATTGTTAGTTAATTCGAGTTAGATGGCATGCAATGAGTTGTGGACTAGTTGATGGCTAAAATTAGCTATCTAGTTGAGTTAACTCTAGTGTTTGTGAGTTAACTGATCTCTAGTTCTAGAATAGAGATAGATTTGACTTTAGTTGAGTAATTGACTTTCTGTTAACTCAACTTACTTTTAGTTAACTAGTTGCAATTGCTAAAATTAGCCCTAATAGGTCATGCAATTCAAATGACCTACTGAGGTTGAATGAAGGCACAAATTGTATTTATTATAGTACACATGTTTTTGTGTGCAGAGCTTAAGGATCAAGAAGAGAATATTCTCTTGGGAATTACGCAAGGAAATGGGAGAAATTTCTCTTTTTAGGGGCATATTTGCGCTAGGAAATAGGAGCTCTTAGCAGGCATTATTTACCTAAGTGTTGGGCAAGTATTGTAGAGAGTTGATCACTATTGTAGGGAGCTTCAGGCTTGAAGTAGATTCTATGTGATATATTAGATTTTTCAGTTGATTTAATACTAGTAAGAGGGTTTTTTCCCAGTTGGGGTCCCGAGATAAAATATTGTGTTCTATATGTGATTGTATTTATATTCATTGTTTTATTTTCACAAATTTTTAGTAGAGAAACCTTGTGTCTTTTGTTATTAGCTTGCTTTCATTAGCAATTGCAAGGTTTCAAGGATTCTCTACATGGTATCAGAGCTGATAAAAAAGATAGAGACCAAGTTCCTTGATTAGATTCAAAGTGTGTTGAAGAGAAGACCAGTTACTGCAGGAATTCTATAAGTGCAGGAATCATGTCTTTCTATGGTTTGAGGACAAAGCATGCCATAGAAGGGACTTAGACTTATATGCATGGAAGGACAAAATGGAGGTTGTGTTAGATGATAATGGGTTTTTGGAATACATCAAGATTGATATTCCTAAACCTCTTGTATTAGATGCATAACAACTGACTCAATGGAACAAGGATATTGCCAAAACTAGGAGGATTATCCTAGAAGGAGTCAGAGACCATATTGTTCCAAATTTGCATGGGAGGGAAACTCCGTTGTAGATGTGGAAGGCCCTTACTGATTTGTTTGAAAGCAGTAATGATGCCAAAAAAATTTCTTTGAAGAACAAATTGAGGAACATTTGAATGGGCAAGGATGAGCCCATTGTTACATATATATCAAAATTTGCTCAAGTGAGGGATGAACTTGGAGGTGTTGGAGAGACGGTTCCACCAACAAATATTGTGAGCCTTGCTCTTCTTGGGCTTAACAAACCTTGGCATAGTTTCTAAGATGTAGTGAATGACAGAGATAAGCTCCGTGATTGGGAGAGACTATGGTCAGATCTTGTGCAGGAAGAGATAAGGAGGAACACAAGGGATGGAGTCTCATATGGGACAAAATATGAGGAGAAATTTGCTTTAGCTAGCAAAGGGAAGAAATCCAAGGGTGAGAAAACCCAAGGAAAAACCGATTCTAGTGAGAATGAAGGCAAGGAAAAGAAGGATATTAGCAAGATCAAGTGTTTTCATTATCATGAGTTTGGAAATTATGCTACAAAATGTCCAAACAAGAGATATAACAAGCATGTTGCAGTAGTAGCAGCAAGAGAAGCCCTCTCTTCTCAGTTCAAATTGGATTTCTCCTTGATAGCTTGCATGGAAATCTTGGTACGAGGTAATGTGTGGTACATTGAATCAGGGGCTTCATTCCACATGATAGGGAACAAAAATATCTTCAGCAGTTTAGAGGATAAAGATACACAATTCCATATCTAGATTGGGGATGATGGTAGATACTTGACCAAAGGAGTTGGTACAATGAGCCTTAAGAGGGAGTTTGGTTCCATTCCCCATCTCAAGAATGTGATGTATGTTCCGGGATTGAAGAAAAACCTTGTCTTTGTAGCAACCATTAAAGACAAAGGGTATGATGTTGAATTCAATAAAGGGAAGGCCTACCTCAAGCATTCTGCAAGACAAGTCAAGAAGGTTAGGGTTAGGATCGAGAGCCTCTACAAATTGGAGGTTGATGGATGTGCATCCTTGAGTATCAAGGTGAAGAATTCCCAAAGTAGAGATGTGGTTGTTGAACGAGAGCAGGATAGAGCTCTCAAGATGGATCCTTAGCTTGTTGAGAAATGGCAACAATAAATTCCAGTTTAATTTGTCCTTGAATTAAATTGTGAATTAAATTCGATTTATATTCTCATAGCAACTTAAAATAGTTAAATTAAGTTTATTAAACTTACTTAACTTACGAAATTCAAGTTGGAAGTCTTTTGGAAGTCATGTATATGTTATCCCTACTTTGTAGGAGTCCAATGTGAGTTACTTGTGAGTTGTAAAATAGAAGACTCAGTTTCATGAGTCAGTTCAGTTAAATTAGTTCTCAAATTGATTGAGATAACTAATAGTGAGTTAACAATCAATGGTGACACTAATGAACTCCACCAGTGCTACTCTAGTTAACTGAATATTTACTCATCATAAATTCATGCATGTCGATTCCGAGAAAGATCCAGTTGAGACTAGAGTGTAGGGAAAATATAGTATTTGTTTTAGATTTTTCTGAGTTGCACTAATAGTGCATGCAATCAGGAATTGATCCTTGAGGGATTGCACTATTTTTAGAGGCTTTATTTCCCTTTAAATACAAGCTATCCTTCATAGGAATTACATAATTGGAATAGAGACTTGGAGAGCTTCTGAAGAGGCTAAGCTTTGGCCTTGAGCTTGCCTATGAGTTGGAGATGGAATTTGATAAGTGGTGGGATTGTTCTAGAGAGAACAAGCATTGTAATTTCATCTTGATTTTTCAATTAATACAATACAGATAGTGGGGTTTTGATTTGTGGCTTTCCCCAGATATTTATTGTGTTGTTTGCCTTTGATTCTCTTCCTCTATTGATTATTGTTTGTTTGATGTTTATGGGCTTTCGTTGTAAAGAGTATAAGTAGATTCTTGTCTCTTGTTTTAGCGAATTTCATTAGCTTGTGGATCTACAGGAAATTTCTACATAACCAATATCCCAATTTCAGTCTAAGCTAGTTCGTAGTTAGGCTAGCTAGTAGGATGATGAGGAGGACCATAGTCCAGGGAGAGTGGAGGCAACCAATTAGTTAGATACTTCCAGTATAGGGAAATTTCAAGCCAAGTGGGTAGAGGATTTGGTTAAGGGAGCTCGTAAGAGAATTAAGTCTCCCAATAACAAGAAGCAGACACATAGATACACTAAGTACATGGCTCTTTCTAGTTCAGAGGGAGTAGTTGCAGCAGTAGAGAACTTGGTAGAGCTGTAGACAGATCCAGGTGGACGAGGTTCTTCCAAGAAGCCCTTCCTCACTAAGAGCGAGTGTTGAAAATGTAGCAAGGAAAAATTTCTTTGACTTGTGCCTAAGTCAAAGATACCAATTCAAAATCAACCCCATAGTTACTTGAGTTACTTGTTAGTTAACATGTGTGATGTGGCCCATCACTGAGTCATTGTCAGTGAATTTGAGTTAGATGGCATGCAATGAGTTGTGGACTAGTTGATGGCTAAAATTAGTTATCTAGTTGAGTTAACTATAATGTAAGTTAGTTAACTAATCTTTAGTTCTAGAATAGAGATATATTTTAGTTTAGTTGAGTAGTTGACTCAACTTACTCTCAGTTAACTAGTTGTAGTTGCTAAAATTAGCCCTAATAGGTCATGCAATTCAAATTGCCTATTGATATTGAATAAAGGCGCAAATTGTATTTATTATGGTACACAGGTTTTTGTATGCAGAGATTGAGGATCAAGCAGAGAAATTTATCTTGGGAATTGCACATGGAAATATAATAAATTTCTATTTTTTAGGGGCATAATTGCACTAGGAAATAAGAGCTCCTAGCGGGCCTTGTTTTCCTAAGTTTTGTGCAAGTCGTGTAGAGATTTGATCAGTATTGTAGGGAGTTTCAGGCTTGAAGCATATTCTATGTAATAGATCAAATTTCTTAGTTGATTTAATACAAGCATGAGGGGATTTTCCCAGTTGGGTTCCCCAGATAAATTATTATGTTCTAGGTGTGGTTGTATTTTTATTCATTGTTTTCTTTTCACAAATTTTTGGTAGAGAAATCTTGTGCCTTTTGTGATCAACTTGCTCTCATTAGCAGTTGCAAGGTTTCAAGGATTTTCTACACTGGATATGTCATTGAGGATGCCAACATAGGTGATATCTGGGGTGGGACCCATTTTGGGAACCCAAAGGATGGGAGAAAAATATGAGCGTGGGTTAGATTTCTAATGAAATATGGAGTGGTTCCCTTTGGCGAAATATTGGCAGAGGGCTAAATCATCTGGCAAGAAGTGGATGTATTAGAGAATCAAGGACATTCGGGGCTGAGGGTCAAGATGTAGTATTGAGAGGCTTGGATGTGGTCTAGGGCCATATGTGTTGTGGATTAACAAGTTTATAGATATATTTGGGAATCCAAGGGTTCTAGAGGTTTTCCAAGCACAAACTATGTGCGCACTTGGGTACCCCTTGTGGTTGGACATAAAAGGAATTATGGATTTGTGTGAAGAGGTCAGGCCTAAGGATACCTGTAAGCTAGGAATACATGGCAAGTGCCACGAACATATTGTTATGGCCATGTAGACATCATAAACGACATGACAGGGCCACTTTTGGCTACACGTAGGTGTCACATGGAAAATTTTGATATTGATGTCATAGGGAATAATTGGTCAATATTAATGAGGCATTTAAATTCGAGAGTCAAATTGAGGTAAAATTGATATTGATGAAAGCTCTTGACAAGCTGAATACGATGGTGCTATCTAAAGTTAATTGCACAAACTTTGGAGGAGAATGAATTTTTGTAATCCTATTTCCATAATGAGACCTTGGAAGTTGGATTAATTGAAGGTAACACCTCCCATAAACATGAGAAATCTAAGGGAGTGGGTGTTGAAAATGCAGCAAGAAAATCTAGTTTTGACTTTACCCTGGTCAAACTAGATTAAAATCAAAATTTCTATTTCAACAGAATACTTGGAGGTAATTAATTGAGGTGACATAACTCTTTTCACTCAACTAACTCAGTAAATTCGAGTTGGAGAAGCTTGAGTTCAATTCTACATGATTGATTGCTAATTTGTAGCAATTTGTGGACCCCAGTATTGCAGCAATAATGCTGCAACTCCTGGGACTCCCTTCTTTACTTTTATGACCCCGGTAGTTCGTAACAAGCTTGGAAGCGATGGTGCTGTATGCACAAGTACTAGCTCTTGCCGCAGCTGTCACTTGGTCAGCTAGCACAAGTCCGCTAGGGGCTCAAGCCAACTTCTATGAGATTTGAGAAGAAGCTTGTTAACCTATGGATGGAAGCTAGTCTCGAAGGAAGCTAATCTATTTGCGGAAAGAGATTGAAAAACTGAAGGAAAGCGCAAACCCTAACAAACCCTAATTCTACCAGCTAGTCCTATTGACGCAAAGAAGAGAATGCAAACTACTGAAAGAGATTCCATTACTTCTATGAAGGTAAAATACATGTGTCTAGACTACCTCTATATGAAGAAAACATATTTTTGTATTTTTGATTAAGTCGTCAGTTTCATCATGCATATGCTTTCATTGTTCTTGACTGTGCAAGGGTGGATCAATGAGAAAAAATGCTTGGAAGAGGTCAAGAAGGTTTAGAGAGGGTCTAAGGAGTCCCTAACACCCTTCCAGAGAGTTTTGCAAAGTTTGGCTACCAAGAAACCTCATTTGTGAGTTTCTACAGGAAGTCTGTAGGGTTCTACAGGATGTTCAGGAATTTCTACAGGATGTTCAGAAATTTCTACAGGATGTTTCGAAATTGGATTTTGGGGGATGGATGAGTGAGGGAAGATGAAGGAATGGATAAGGAGGTAGGATAGGGGTCTGAAGTGGCCTAGGGACTGGTGGATGGAGTGGGGAGAAGGTGTAGATGGCTGAATTGGCTCAAAGAAGGCTGAAACAATGGTTGCACAAAAAGGTAGGGTTACGTGGGCAAGAGGACAAATGTGAGACGAGGAACCCAGTTAGGAGATGGAACAGATGGCTCTGATGAATCTTGGGTGGATGAAAAAAGTGGTAGAGATGCTCTGCACCGTGTAGTTTCAACTGAACCAATAAAGACTTGTAAGTAATCAAAGTCCTAGTTAATCTAATCTAGCTAACAATAAAGTGAATGAACAACAACTTTATTTGAAAGGGGACCATATATATCGCCTATGCAATGAAACATTTCAAAGATCTGAACATGTAACCAACTTCTGCAAATGAAAACAATACACTAATGATTGCATGGCAGAGCAAAAATAGTGTTTTTGTTTGGGACAACAAGGTTACTTCAAATTTAGCCCCTGATCCAATGAGGAAGAGGTGAAACCAAAGGTGTTTGTTGGCCCTTTTTCTGGAGCTTTTTCCCTTTTATTATCCTACCAACCTATTCTAAACATTTGAAGCATTTCTAACCATAAACAGTGACCTAGTTACTCAACACAATTTAATCTGCCTAACAGAAATACGTTTGCAAATGCATAAAAGGAAAACAACGATGCATAAAGGAAAGATAATAGTGCATGAAGGAGGACCCTGGCTCTCAGGTTGGGCCCAACCCTGAGAGTTACGACTCCTATAGAGAACTCAGAGCTGATATAAAATAGGACTACTTATCATTATCAAAAAATAGTCATCAATCAAAAGTTATGCCAAAATGGCTACAAGAAAACGAGCTGAAAGTGACAGCACTGTAGTGCAACAAAAATGCAATGGTTTCAAAAGTCCCTTACAAAGGCTGAGGCCTTCTCATTTATACACCATGAGGGCCCTAGCAGGCCTCCTAAATCTAAGGGACTCGGCTGTCCCAACTGTTAGTAGACAGTCCCTTTTCCAAAATCTGCTTGGCTGCCTTCAAGATCCGTTTTTGGTGTCCTGTGAGCTCGGAGTTGAGGGTGGAGATCTCGAGGAAGGGCTATTTAATGTCAGAGACAACCCCCCTATGAATCCTCACCTCAAGCTTGGCTGTCACCTAGCCCATGATTGCTCGGTTTTGCTCCAACATGTGTCCAAAAACTTGAAATAAGCACGTGTTAGCCACCTAGGAAGAGTGACCACCCTTATTCGTACAAATGATATAAACATACTAAAAAATAATGCATAATCTATGAAAAATGGAGGATTGAACAAGGATAATTAGGCAAAATGAGCCCAATAAGTTACCCAATTTGGGGCTCATCATCACCCCCCTGCTAAATGGGTTGCTCATCCTCTGAGCAACTAGTCCAGCTCCTCATCCTTAATTTCTTTGATCGCCTCCCTCACATCCCAGGCTTCTAAAGTAGTATCCTCTTCACTATCATGGAATCCGGCCTTCCTTTCCACCTTTTCCCACTACTTATGCTCTTCTTCTTCTGTGCCTCCTTCTAACAACCCCAAAAGCAAAGGTGGACTTAACTTGAGGCCTATCCAGCTGGCCTGAAGATTCTGTATAGACTTTTTGTAGAGAGGCACTCGTGCCAAGGCCTCCCTCATTTTAGTTGGAGTGTGGTATTCCCTGATTTTGAGGCTGTGGGACAATGTGTTCCACCTACGGGTGCAAGCATGAACACAGTTGTCCCCCAATAGTCGCTCCATATCCTAAAAGTGTGCTATGGCCTGAGCCTGCCGATCCATGTACTCTAACAGGGCCTGAGAGTCGGTTGCTAGGTGCTGGTGGCCGGATATAAATGCTGAGGGGTCCCCTAGCTCTACTCTAATTAGCAGTGGTTCCTGTTGTTCTCGGTCCATGACATTTCTGACCTCTGCCGCTCTGTTTTCTTCGTGGTTTAGCCATGAGGTCATTGCCATAGGCTGCATGTCCCCTACTGCTGTGTTGGGGTCCCACGAGGTCATGTTGGGAAGGGCCAAATTATGAAGGTAGAACTCTGATAGCTTGGCCTTGTCTTCTGACGAATTGCTGTTACATAAATCCATGAACTGTTGGGGGTTTTGGATTTGAGAAATACCCCTCTGTGCCAACGTGTTGATTTGAAATTGCAGCCACTGATCCCTGAGGTATAGGCCATAGGATTTGGCCGACTGCCTACATTGCAGAGCTTCCATTGCCCAACTGGCCATGCAGGCCAGTTGGGCCTCCTTCTCTTGTATCTGCTGTTTTAGAGATTGTATCTCTAGGCCTGCTTGCAATTCCTTTTCCTGTAGTTGCTGGTTTAGTGCCTCAAGTTCATCTTGCATTCCTTCTTTTCCCTGAGGCTCTTCTGTGGTGTCTTTGGCTGCTGTGGCCCCCTCCTATTGTTGTTGTAAGAGGTGAGGCCTGTCTTCTTTTGTCTGTCCTTGTAGCTATAGCTGCTGTCTAAGCAGCTCATTCTCTTCTTGTAGCTTGGCCTGCTGGTAGCTCTCCACATGCCATACCCTTGCCAATTCTCTTTGGGCCTCCTTGAGATTTTCCTCCAAAGGGCCTATATCTGCCACCCCCTTGGATTTAGTGATCTTCATCCAAGTGTGGGTCTGTACTCTTTCTTCCTCTAGTGCTAGGAAAAGTGGCACTGTGAATTTTTGAGGAATGATTTTCTTGGCCTCTAAGAAGTTATAATAAGAGCCCAGACTGGGCTGGGGGCTTGGTTCCATAATGGTATCGGCCTTCTCTTCCTCCTGTGATGACTTGGCTGCTTTTTCCTCCATCTTTTCGGTCTCTTCAGCCTAGCCAATGTTTCCTGTAGAGCAGCCTCGACATCCTGTAGAGAGGCCTCCGAGTTCAATTTCTCCATCCTTTCCTTCCATGTGGATGCCTTTGGGCTTCCCCGCCTATATGTTATGGATGTCTTTTGTTTGGATGGGGTGCCTTCAACTGTAATTGGTTCTTTGGACTGTTTCTCCTTTGGTCTACTAGTTTTAATCCTTGTGCTTCTTCTCGCCTTAAAATACATGGAAGGCTCCCTCTTCCACTTTTCTTTCTGCTTTGGAGAGGTGCCGAGGGCGGCCAGCACAACTGCTGCCTCCCTAGCTAGAATCTCAGGAGATTCTTCCTTCCCTTGCCCTTTTTTCAGACTTCCTGTAGAAAGTCCTGTGCTGACTGTTTTCTGGCTTCCTGTAGAAGCAATTTTTGGACTTCCTGTAGAAATGGCCTTCTGGCTTCCTGTAGAATCAATTGGCACTATTTTGGTCTGCTTGGCTGGGGGTGCTTTTCCTTTTAGCTTGGCTGTGGCTGCCTTAGATGTGCCTTCACTTGCTTGGAATTTTTCAGTCCTTTCTACCCTGCTCTGCAACCTTTTCTCCCTGGGTGTTTGTGTCATTTTACCACCCACCGTTTTGGCCTCAGCAACTTGGCCTTTCTCTCATGTCTCTTTTTGTCCTTGCTTTGGTGGTTTGCCCGGGGTTTCCTGACCCTTAGCTTTCTTTTCTGCCTCAGTGTGCTCCTTCTCCTCGCTGCTGGAGGAAGTGAGCTCCTCAGCCAAAATTCGGATGTCATCATCCTTAGGCATATTTCGAAAAATTTCCCAGGAGAGAGGGACATTGTAGGTATGGAGTGCATCTTCTACGAGGAGCTTGATAAGCCCATGATGGGCCAGCTGGTCTGGTGTCCCCTCCCTCAGCTTTGTGGCACACTCAATCAAGGATTGCAGGAGGAAGTAGGGGATGCTCAACTTTTGTTCTGTGGGCAAATCCATTTGGTGCCTGAGTTCAGTTAGAAAACAGAAATGATAACCATATATGATGCTGAACCACCCCTCACAGGTAATATATTTCATAATTTGAAGGTTGACTTCGCTCCAAAATGGCTGTAGGATGGTTCTCTAGACCCCATTCTTATCCTCTGAAAACTGTTCCTCTGGTAAGAAGAACTCCTTTTCATCCTTTTGGCCCAATTTCCTCTCCTCTTTATCCCAGGGTACCCCCATTGGTAGATCAGTGACTCTGCTAATGAGCTATGGGGTGAGTTTTAGGGTCAATCCTCTGAAGTTGACAGTGGCTAGTGTCTTTGATTTCAGCTTCAGGGACCTTAGGAATTCCTCTGTTATTTCATCATCGTGACCTTGAATTTTGTCACAGAATGTCATCCAGTTTGCATGGGAAAATAAGTCTACCACCTTAGGAGTTTCTCGTAGTTTCTTGGAGTCCGAGGGTTCCTTTTTGATAAACCCTCCTGGCATGGTGAAAAATACTCTGTTCTTGCTTGCGCTTTAAGCAAAAAGGGAATTCTATGTGTGTTTCCTTCTCAGAATGTTGAAAATGGTATCTGCAGGCCACTTCGTATCAATTCCTCGGTTTTGAAACTTGACTGCCCGTGTACAGAAGGACGACTCGGGTTTTCTCTAAACAGAGTGCAGAGCTATGTTTCCAGCATACACATAATCATGTAAAATTCACATTTTTTTCATCGGTTAGCCTGGACAGTGTCTCAACTTCTCTACAGGAGGAATTTACCTCAGGACTCCTGGAGAAATCCTTGGACGCAAACCAACGAAGACAATTTCATGCAACCATAAGTAAACTACTATTTGGATTCATAGACAGACTTGCTTTAATTTTTTTCTACCCCAGGACGTCGAATTCAGCACCTTTTGAACTATTTTGCTTGGGAATGGTGTGTTCGGGCCTACCTCTCTGAGAATTGCCACCCTCGACGTAGACAGTCTAGGCTTCTTCGTAATGCTGGGTTTCCTGTAGCGCACCTTCCTGTAGAAAGCTTTTCCGGCTTCTGGAGGACGTCACGGTGGTTCTGGACAAGTCTGAGCTGTGGAAGGACGTTGGAACAGGCTGAGAAGCTTGGGCTAACAACTCGCAGAGGAGGAGGACGCATACTCGGCTACAAAAATGGTTGCAAGTGCGAATGACAACGGTTCACCATGAGTTATTTGACTGGGCAATTTGAATTGCTGCGGAATTCATGGCGCGCGGGTGAGCGGTCTAGGTCGATCCGTTAGCCAACGTCATAGCCATCATTCCTCAACGTGTCTCTGACTGCCAAATCCTTCCTTCTGCATTCACCGCCGCCATTTTTGTCACACTGTCGATTCTCCCCGACTGGACACTTCCCACGTGTCAACTGCCCGTCTTTTTGGCATAACCAAGCTTGTTCGGATCCCACGAGGCCATCTGACTGGCTGTGGGTGGCCAGTGGACTAGCCACCAAACTTGT
Source organism: Pinus taeda (assembly GCA_000404065.3). Lineage (NCBI taxonomy): Eukaryota > Viridiplantae > Streptophyta > Pinopsida > Pinales > Pinaceae > Pinus > Pinus taeda. Next base: position 13,115 of record APFE030090936.1, read on the forward strand.
TCAATCCGCTCATTTCACAGTCATGCAAATTTTAGAGTATAGTTCATGCAATTCGAAGAATAAGGTTAGACACTTACCTGTGTGGCCGTGGACGTGTTTTGCAGGCTTCGGGACGTGGAATGCTGGATTTGCTTGCTGCTGCTTCGTGCACGGGCGCTGGAGCTCCTCTTTCATTGGCTGATGCTGGATACAAGACTTCGGGACCCGACCCTCTGGTGGTAAATACTGCATGCACCGGATTCATTTGATGTGAGCTGCTGGTGTCTCCATGGTATGTGCTCCAGCCGGATCAGCTGCTACAGGATTCCTGTAGGACATCCTGTAGCTGTTTCTCCTCCTGGGGTGCATGTTGAAACAAACAAAGTTACGTTCATGGATGAAGGGTCCTGATGGAGCCTTGACAGGTAAAGTGTGCAAGCCTCTGCATGCTTTATTTGTCACTTGAAAAAACAAATTTTGATATGAGGAAACATGATTCTTGTATGACTGTGCAGGTATATTCAACCAGATTGTGGCAATGGTGGTGGAAGGAGACGAAGCAAGTGGAGGATGGAAGAAAAGAGTGGTTGCATGCCTCATCAACAGATTTCAATCTTCAAATCCCTCTCCATAATCGATTCTGGCCTGCCTAAAGGCTCTATAGGATGTTTCCTGTAGAAATGCAAAACTTCCTGTAGAAAGTCCTGAAACTTCCTGTAGAAGGTTGAACCACGACCAGGTTGTGTCCGAATCCTGAAAAAAATGAGTGTCCATGGAGGGAGTGTATGTGAGGATTCCTGGTAGCTTGGTAGGGACCCCTGTCCTTGTGTTGGGAGGCCTCCTTTCTGCATTGTATTCCTGCAACCTGCAACAATTTTTCAGGGATTAAACTTGCTTTTTTTTCTCTGTTTTTTTTTTTTTT
>APFE030090947.1:0-11874 GCA_000404065.3 Pinus taeda
TGATCAAATCCAATAGAGACAAGGGGACCAATTTCTTCTGGGTCTTGAACTGCAGCATCTCTCTAATGGCCTCAGGGGTCATGTAGAATACCACTGATCCTGAAGGGTCAAGCATAGCTCTTTGCATGGGGTCATAGCAGACAGCACATAGATGAATCAGGTCAGGGAATTGGTTGATTTGAGGGAGCTTGAATATTGGGAGGAAGGAATCCCAAATGCCTAGTATGTATGTCCCATCCTTATGTTTGGCCTTAAGCTCATTCAGCAGGTAAAGGTGGAACTTGCATTTTGATGAGGAGTCCTCTGAGATTTGGTAGTCCAGGTCTGCCAAATCCTGCCACTCCAGCTCTCTCTGAGGGGCATTTGAGGGAGCAACATTGAGGGCAACTGGTGCAACTGGAGTCTCCATGGTCACTTGGATTCTGTTTTGTAAATAAACTGTCGTTTCTTAGACTGGGCAATAGTAAAGATCACTGCCTGAGTAAAGAGGTAAAATTGAAAAATGCAGGGTAACAGGGCAAGTTTGCAGCAATTGAAATACTGTATTAGTCCCTTGAGAAGGAAAATATTAGTCTTTAACAGACCTTTCTCAACAATTGAGTACAAGTTCCGGGTTTTAGTTCACGACTGCGTGAACGAAGAATGCTGGTTTTCAGTGAAAGTTCAGTCTAAATGGCTTGGCTGATGAATTTCTACCGTTAAATTTTCAAGAGGGAGCTGGGTGCAGGTAATTTTCTGGTGAATTACGCGTTTTCTGTGCTCTAAGTGAGTTTTTGTTATTTACAGAGAAAAACCATGTTTGGAGAAGACTTGAATGGAGAAATACCTGGTAAATCGATTGGCCGGGTCACCAATGCAGGTGGGTAGGCGCGCGGAGGTCTCCTGGTTAATTCTGAGCAATTTGGTGAAAAATAGCTGTAAAACGCATGCAGAGAGCGAAACAGTTGTTTTTTCCAAAAGTGCGAAAAAGACGAGAAAATGGACAAAATATGGCTTTTTTGGGTCATTCGCGCCTTTTTTTGATGATGTCAGCATGACGTCACTAGGTGGGTCAGGGTCGGATGACGTCAGCATGACATCATCAGGTGACGTGGCGGCCTATGACCGGTCCACGGGGGTGGTGAGGTGGCAGACAAGTGTCGTAATGGTGGACAGGGCGCGCGGTCGTGGCGCTTACGCAGGTAGTGAGGGGGCGCTGACGTCGGCAGACAGGTGGCGCAATATCGGGCAGCCTCTATTACGGAAAGGAATCTGTCAGAGGGGGCTCCGATGGAACTTGGAGGCGACACGTGGACCCGGCCTGACATCAGCGACTGACAAATATCGGACAATATCGTCCGGACGTCGGGGCCGGTTCGATATGAGCGTCAGCCGTCGGATGAAAAAGGCTGGATCGGACGGTTATCGGGCCATTGACTTGCACGGGTGATACGGTCATCGGGTGGGGATTAAAATAATATATTCTATGGTATTTGCACCCGGCGGGACCCTTAGGAATTTCTAATGAATTTTCATTGGTTTGTAATGTATTTTCACAAAGGTGAATACAAACCCGAAACTTAGGAAAAACTGGGTTTTTATGTAATTTTATTTGTAAAGTCGCATGTGCCTTAGAAATTTGGATAAATGGGTTTTTCCGTATGTAAAGCTCACAAAGGCCTTAGACTTAGGATAAGGCTAGAAAGTGGGTTTTCAAGGTTTCTTTGTCATTTTGAGCGGGTTAGAGGGTGCAAAAGGATTTTTTCCAAGGTTTTTAGGGCAAAATGAAGGGTTGGCTAGGTAGAATGGGTTCTGATGGAGACAAAAAGGTAAGGCTTGGATTCTTGAGCTTAACCAGGTGTTAATTCAATTCCCTAGTAGTGAACCATATGGTTATAATGCCAGGGAGGGGGTATTTATACAATGCTTAGGATTTATACACCATGGTGTTATAATAGTAGGGAAAGGGAAACATAGGGAGCTAGATAATAAAGGTTAAATGTTAATATGGAGGGAGAAGGTGAATGAGGAGTGATATTACTAAGTTTTCTTGAACACAACTTAGTTTAAAGAGTAGATCAAAATGAAAAGAACTTTGCACAAGAAATGTGGCTTTTAAAGGCCATAAAGACCAACATAAAACCTTGAATCTCTATTATAAACACACCTTGTGAAGGGAGGTTAGTAATGAGTTATGAATCAGGAAAAAGGGAAGTTAGACATGCTTCACTATGTTGTTTTCCTTGTATTTGATTAGCAAAATTCATCTTGGAAGGAACACCACTTCTGCAACCCCATCTACCTACCCAGCTATTTTTCCTAGCATTTTTTGTTTCTTCTTGGAGGGTGCACTTGGACTTGCAGACCCTTTATGTGCCTTTTCTTTTCCATTGGCTTTTTCCTTTGATTTCCTATCTAGTACTACCCTTATTTCTTCCAAGGCCCCAGATTACACAGTTGGTAACCTTAGTTTCTCTGCCTAACTACTGATCTGCCAAGATTAAACAGTTTGGACAAATTTCTTTCTGTATTCTACAACAGAAAAATTGAAACATGGCATGATCCAGATTAGACTTTTGGACCATCCATCAAAATTTAATACACATGAAGGCATGTACACACCTTGCCTTTCCTTGGAAATATGGGATCTTTGAATCAGCAAAGTAGAGCATATTTGGCATTTAAATTTGCCCATCATGAAATATGAAACCTATTGGTATAGGTATCCAACAGGAAGCAAAATAACATCTTGAATGAGACATTTCTTATTGTACGACTGGTGAGCAATTTTGTCGCAAAGCTCAAGCTCGTTAAAAAATAAACATAAGTTATGAGCAAGTGTTTCCCCCAGCGTTTAAGCTCATTAAAAAATGAACCGGTAAATAACCATTGTGAATGCCTTATCGCGAGCTGTTGAGCCTTGGTCGTGTTCTCGCCATCACCTCCACACTAATTTTAGCCGATCATTCATCCCCATATGATTGTTTACCCCTTCGAGGAACATCTGTGAAGAATGATTCTGTTAGCCATCCTTGTGACACTGCCATGATTGGAAAATTCCAAATCTTACCTAGAATCAGCTGCTAACCGAAACCATCACTCCTTCCTCGAAAATGAGTCTTCTTTAAGCTCTTGTCACCTGACTCGTAAAATATGAAAATACTGCTGAGAAATTGGCCTCTTCGGCTCGTTAAAAGGCATTGGAAGTGCTATAGCTCTTCTAGATTTTAATCTTTTTGCACCTGAGGGATTATTACACAAAAAGATCGAGTGCTTGTCTTGTTCGGCTCGTTAAAACTATCGAAAATTCATCCCTTTTGTATTATTTTATGATTTTTCAGACTTAAGGGATTATACAACGAAAAAGAATCTTTGGAGTCTTCTTTTCATTTCTTTCAGACTCTCTAAAATTGAAGAAACCAAGTTATCTTTGTCGTTAAACTCGTTAAAACTGAAATACCGACAAACTCATCCAATGGACGAGAACGAGTTTCACTGCCACTAGGCGCGAAAATATAGCGAAAGGTTCGCCTGAAGGGTGGATTATAGAAAAAAGATATGTTATCCTCCTCAAACTTGACAAAATAAAGAAGGTAACGTTAGCAATGACTGGGAAAATGGGAAGAAAAACTTGAAGAAACTTATCGGTAGCAAGTCGCTCTTGAACATGACACTTTCTTCCGCATCCAGCCAGGTTGGGTTGTTCCGTTCACTGGTCATCACCATTGGTCCATCACACCATCCATCTTTGGGGTTAATGCTACCAATCCATCGTCAGTGTCATCGATATGTTCAAGAGAAGTCATTTAGACAATTCACCTGTGTCTCACCCACTGCAATACATTCATGCTTCATTCCTTCATCACCACCACCCTGAACCCTGTATCATCAGTTTGTTTTCACCTCCGAAATCATTTGCTTCGTTCCGTTTCATTGATGTGGGATTCATTAAGGCCCTCCTGCGACAGGTCGCTTCTTTTCGACAACAACTCATTATCTAAGAAGTTGACTTAGGAACAACCCTTCCAGTACTTTGAAGCTTGCATGCCTTAATGGTAAGTTTCTCACTTTCGGCGACAGGTTTACATCAATGGCCTTCGACCGAGAGATTTTGCGTGGTGTTCGACGCCAAGTCCTTTTTCACACCACGTAAATTGTACTGTAGTACCTTGACGATCATTGTCATTATTGGTGATTCCTCTCGCGCTTGTTAACAAATTACATCATTGGCTAGTAATCAGGTGATGTCCTTCCATGTTCGACTCTAGAACATTTTTCACATGGATCGACTTGTACTCTGACTGAATATTGAACGAGTTTTGAAGACCCCAGATCTAGTTTCATCCATCTGGGCTGCGATATATTCAGGGATATAAAAACATCCAGTGTACATCATTGCCGAACAAATGATCATCCAAATCAAAGGATGATGTGTCCATATCATCAGTCTGTCACACAGACGATCATCTACCATATGTACATGAAAATGAATTTATAAAGCTGAGCATGGGAATGCCCACCTCAGCTAGATCATGAAAAAATGTTGTCAAAATAATGTATTGTATTGTATCTTATTACAGGTCGCCTCCCAGCTCGGAAAAACTTCAGATCCTCATAGTAAAGCATTTCACCCGACATCCGAAAAATTAACGACCTCATGCTTTAGGGGGCAACTGTTATATAAATTTTTGGGCACTTCAACCCCAATCATAAATTTCCATAAACTGAGGGCTCCTAAGTCCTTAAAAATGTTGCTTCACTGCCTAAAGGAACAAGGTCAACTGATTACATCATCTCCCAGAAGTTCTCCACTGAAAACTACTCATAAATGGTCAAAGCTGGACCATACTGAAAGCTCAATGCAGAGGGTGCAATGCATATCACCTCCCCAATGTACAGGGTGCGATGCATACTAATTTCCTCCTTTGTAGGGTACGATGGTCGGGAATGGACAAATGGTAGGGACAAAAATGTGAGGTGGAAGATCATGGAATCTTCCAAAAGCTTCCCCTCTGACACTTGCCACTCCATTTTTGACCAGGGATGAGTAAGAGATCATCATTCTCGAAGTGGAAGCAGGAACTATCAGAGAGAAGACACTAATCAAGATCCCAAAATATGAATCACCTCTCTGTAATCATCTATATATGGATCCCTCATCACAGAGATCCAGAGGCTGGAATTTTGTATCTTATAGAGAAGTGCTATTGGTTTTCTTGTGTACATTGACAGTGTTGGGTGATCTAGCTTTACTTGAGGTGAAGAAGGGCTTCCTAGCTGGAGGATGATGCTGGGTCAGAGCTCATGGTTGTAATCCTCTTGCTACTTTTCATCTGAATAGAGCTATTCTTGTTTCCTTCCATATTCTTGTGTACTTGTTTATATATACATGCATATGGTTAATACACATCTGATCTTGTATTATTCATGAATTTAGATCCTTGTTTCTTGCATAGTAGTATGTTGTTGTGATTCCAAAGGTTCTTTTGAAGCTGGGTAGACAAAGGAGAAGTGGCGAAACTCCATCAAGAAGGAGAGGAAATCAAGCGCAAGACTCAGGTTGGCCCTCTTGGTTCTCCTCTCGTCTATTTTCGTAAAAGGAAACAATAGTAGACTTTGATTGTTTGTTTCTAAGATAGCCACCCATCTTAGTGGGAATAGCAACATCCGAGTGGACACTATTCCCAGATAACACTAGGATCACAAGAAAATGTTCTACCGAAGCAAACATGGGAGCGCATGGGAAGGCCTACGCTACAACAGTCTCCTATCAAAATACAAATGGCGAACCAACAAAAGATCCTACCTATGGGAAGATTGCAGGGAATCATAGTGGATATGATAGGAGTAAACATGCTGGTAGATTTGGAAGTGATAGAGATTATTGATGATAGCAATCCCTACCCTGCGCTATTAGGGATAGATTGGTCCACTGAAATCAATGGGGTGATAAATATGAAGAAGCGCAATATGATTTTTGAGAAAAAGTCTTTGAGCATAGTTGTACCTTTGAACCTTGCAGAAGGATCATGCTACTCGGAGCCAGTGCGTGACTATGAAAGCGACGACGACTTGGACTGCATCTACAAGATAACTGCATGAGAGAAATACTCGTTGAATCCTACCGTGCATGGACGAATCTCGTGGGATCGTGAAATATTTTGTACAACGAATTCTGATGAGGAGATAGAGCGATGGCAGAACTGGTTACACAAGGTAACCACATTGAACTGTAACATGATGACGAGATCATTCTGCTACGTATCGAAACAGGTAAGAGATCTTCCTATGTATGATGGGTTGAGCGAGATAGATGACTTCCTAAGTAGATTTGAAAGGGAGGTGTCGAAACAACAATAGTTTGAGGCTTTGAAATGGGTACTACGCGCTACGCCCATGATGTGGTGGGGTACGCACTAAGGAAGCTTTGAGGATTGGTGAAAATGCAGAAGAATGATGTGCATGTAGTTTGGGGAGCCTCAAATGTGATTAAATGACAAGTATGACAGATGGGATGATCCGTGCATGCACCTCGCCAAGTGGAAAAAGGCCTATGGGGAAAAGCCACAACCTAAGTGGGTGCACCTGTTTTTTCATACCCTAGATGTTATACCCATGAACAGGTATGTAGAGACAAAGCTTTGCCATAGGATGGGTGAATGGGATATCTTGCACGAAGGGTTCATGTTAACATTCATGTTTGCGGATTGTTGGTGGGATACTGTTGATGACGTGCTGCAAGAAGTAAAGAAGATATCTTTAAAACACCACAGGAGCCAATAGAATTGATTCAGTCGGAATGGGCGACTCAGCTAAGCTGCACGCTGGAGTGTTATAACATAAAAACTGAAGAAAATGACGAGGATCTGCAAAAAGTTAACATTCTAGAAACTGAAGGTTATCGTGAGGTTCAAGGGCCACTGATTGAAGACCCTAACATAACCATGCTAGTAAAAACAAAGAAGGTAAAAATTGGCACGGAAGTCAAACCTAGGTACGCAACACTCGATGATAATTGGGATGATGTGATGATGGATAAAGTCGCTAAATTACTCCATGAGTACCAGGACCTGTTCCCCACCAAGATCACAGACTTGAAAGGAATCGACAGAGATTTAGGAATGATGCGGATCACATTAGATCCCAACGCGAAACCAGTCAAGTAGAGGCCTTACCACTTGAATCCAAAGTACAAGGAGAATGTCTGCATAGAACTAGACAAGATGCTCACAACGGAAATCATTGAGCCGGTGGAAGAATCCAATTGGGTAAGCCCTGTGGTAGTGTAGGAAAAGAAGAAGAAGGGTGAGATAAGAATATATGTGGACCTTAGAAAATTGAATGACACATGTGTGCATGACCCATTCCCAACTCTGGTCACAGATGAAGTATTGGAAAATGTCAGCAGGCAAGAAGCATATTATTTGATTGATGGGTTCTCAGGGTACCACCAGATAAAAATCACACTGGAAGATAGGAGAAATACCACCTTAGGAATGAGTGGGGCTACTTTCAATACATATTTATGTCGTTCGGGTTGAAGAATGTGCCGGCCATATTTTCACGGATAGTTGTTGCAACATTTAAGAATATATCCACAAGTTCCTAGAGGTTTATCTGGATCGTTGAATTGTATTTGGATTGGTTAAGAATGATGTAGCGAACTTATGCTTGATGTTGGATACCTGCCGACGACACCAAATTGCACTGAACCAAAAGAAGTGTACATTCCTTGTTCCCTTTGGGAACCTATTGGGACATGTGGTTTGCAAATAGGGACTAATGGTAGACCTCGTGAATATTGTGGTAATTCTAAATTTGGAAGCACAATGAAGTGTTGAACAGTTGCGCGCTACCTTGGGTCATATGGGGTCTTACAGGAAGTTCATCAAAATTTGTGCCTAGATCACCGTGCCGATGGAGAAGCTGTTGGAAAAAGATGTTACATTCTGCTGGAATGATGACTGTAGGAAGAGCCTAGATGTACTAAAAGAAAAATTGGCCTTTGCGCCAATCTTGGTCTTCCCGAAATGGGACAAGGAGTTTCATGTCCACATTGATGCATCATGTATAGTGTTAGGAGAAGTATTAACACGGGAGGGTGGAGAGGGCTTGGATCACCCTATCGCATTCGCGAGTCACAGATTCTCTAAAGGAGAAAATAACTATGCCACCACTGAGCGCAAGCGATTGGCTATGGTGTATGCACTCCAAAAATATCAACACTATTTCCTAGTGGGACACTTCAATATGTATACAGACCATTCTGCACTGAAATACTTGGTCAATAAGCCTGTGTTGGGGACGTGCATATGAAGATGGCTCTCGTTGTTCCATGAATATGATTTTGAGGTCATTGTGAAGCCATGATGCCTGAATGCGGGAGTAGATCACTTGTCGTGCATTGAGACGGGAGAGGAACTACTAGTTTGGAAGAATGATTACCTGACGCACATATCTTTACTATGCATGTAGTGGATGGACACTTTGAAGACATAATCCACTTTCTCATGACTGGAACTACATCGAAAGAATACTCTGTCTAGCAAAAGAAGGAACTGGTGGTGCGTGCGATAGATTTTTCTTTCATCACAAACACCTATATAAGATGGGAAATTATGAGATACTGTGAAGGTATGTACCTAAATTCGAATGAAGTCAGATCCTCATGGAAGCACATGGGGGCACTGCAGGAGGACACTATGTAGGGCGAGTGACTATGCAAAATATTCTCTGTACAGGATTGTGGTGGCCAACCCTTCATAGGGATTCAAAAGCACACTATAAGGCCTGTGATATATGTCAAAGAACATGTAAACTATCAGAGAGGGAGTAGATGCCTTTGAATCTGCAAATGACACTACGACCCTTTGAAAAGTGGGTGATCGATTTTGTAGGACCTATCAAACCTCAAGGAAAGACGAGCGCGAGATACATTATTACCGTGACAGAGTACCTAACTCATTGGGCAGAAACACAACTAGTAAAAGATTGCACGGCCACCATGGCTGCAAATTTTTGTTTGAAAACGTATTAACAAAATTTGGATGTCGGAAGATCCTGATAAGCGATCGTGGTACACATTTCCTGAACGAAACAGTTGACATGCTGATAGAAGTGTTTTAGGTGTATCATCAGAATAACACACTATATCACCCCCAAGCGAATGGAATGATAGAAGCATTTAACAAAATACTCGATACTGTGCTGACCAAAGTATGCAACGCGCAGCGGAGCGATTGGGACCTACATGTTCTTTAGTACTATGGGATTATAGGACAACATGCAAACAATTGATGGGCCAAAAACCTTTTCAGTTGGTCTATGGTGTCGAAGTTGTCATGCCAATGGAGTATATTGTGCGTAGTGCGCGCATAGCAGTGCTCATAGGTATGACAGACCATGGATCCCTTAAACATAGGCTCACGTATCTGGAAGAAATTGAAGAGGCATGGTTCCTAGTTGGCTTCCATCAGCACGTACAAAAGCAGTGTGAAAAGGCCTGGCAAAATCATCATATTAAGTTGCACACCTCCAAGGTAAATGATTTAGTGTTATTGTATGATAGTAAGTTTTATAAATTCCCGCAAAGTTTAGAATGCATTGGCTGGTACCGTATGTTGTTAAGGTGGTGACATAAGGAGGCATAGTGTAGCTGGTAAAACTAAATGGAGAACCCTTCCCAGGAAAAGTGAATGATAGTCGATTGAAGCCATACGTGGGTGGCCCGACTATCTGACTAGTCAACCGAAGCACAGTCTTTGTGTTCCAAGTAGCCGGAAGAAGACATGGGACTATAAACAGATGCAGGGGATGCAATAACATATCCAAGGAAGAAATTTTGACACTGCTATCTCGGAACAACGTGTACAAGAGATTCAGCAGGCAGCTGCTCAGTGCACTGCCGAACTTGCAGCTGTTCGAGCAGAGTTGGAGGGTCTCTACACATAGATATCCACACTGACAAAGTGACTTGAGGGTGAGTCACGATATTTTTGTTGGGGGCCTGTTGGGAATGGAATCACCCCAAGGCATTTTTTGGGGCTTAAAGACCAAGTTTTTATCAATTCCATTATAAAGACTCCGTGATTTGTGGGTGCGGAGTGCGAAGTCATAATAGAGTCATAGGGTTGTCTGCCCTAAGTGTAGAAAACAATTAATAGAAGGAAGCAACATGAATCCAAGAAATTGATTGAGTCGAAGTGTAAGTTGTGTCTTTGGGTTGTAGAGTAGGAGAAGGCTCTGCAACTAAGTGTGAAGAGGCTTAGTAGTCCAGAGCCGAGTGCACAGACCCCTACAGTTGAGTGCGCAGGGCAGGTCGAGTCTGTAGTAGTGGGAAGAATTAATAAAGAGAATTTTTACCATATTTCTGTGTATCTTTTCCTATTTTATGTATTATTGGGTTTGAACTGCGAGTTTATTGTTTATTTACTGCGTGAACTCATATATATGTGTTGAATAAGTAAATATAATACAAGGAATCTATTTACGAAAAGATAACTAACTGTTATAAGAAGATAGGTAAAGATCTTGGGTGTGACTTAGAGAAATAGTGTAGATTGCTACTCCAGTAGTGTGAAAACCCCACAACCCCTAGTTAGGGTTGCGTGAAGGCGAATATATCAAGGTGCAAAGGCCAGGGAAGTGTGTGAAGTAACCTGTGAGAAGAGACTCTCAGTTCGACCAAATCAACCCCCCAAACATCTCAAGGGTGCAGAAGCCTGGTTCTAGCACCCCTCATATTACTTTGAGTGAAACCTCAGTCTGCACTCCACGGACTGTTGCCGAAAGGGCCAATAGTATAGGGATTTGTTTGGCTAATTAACTCTGAACCTGGGTCAGGCCCCAACAACCCAACAGCTTCGGTGTGCCTTGCACGATCGTTACAGACCATGGGTCTCATTTTCAGAATCACATGATGTCTAACTTAACATCGTTGCTCAGTTTTCGCCAGGACCAATCGTCCTCATACTACCCCCAAGCTAATGGCCAAGTAGAAGTCGTCAATGGAATCTTAAATACCATGATTCACAAGTTAGTAGGTAATCAAAAAACCCACTGGCATCGAATGATATACCCTACACTGTGGGCATACCGAACTTTAGTAAAAACAACTACAAGATTTACACATTTTCAACTGCCTTATGGCCTCAAAGTAGTTTTACCTATCGAATGACAGATTCCTTCGTTACAAATTGTTGTTGAAATCTTACACGACACCACTGCCGAAGAAGAGTGCCTACTATACCTCAATCAACTAGATGAAACTCATTGAGATGTTGAATTGGCACTCGAAGCCCACAAGCGTTAGGTCAAAGCCTAGTCCGACAAAAATGAAAAGCCTCATTCTTACCAAGAGCTAGATCTTTTTTTACTTTGTGATAAAAACCATGACCTCTTGGGGGCAGGAACACTTCAACCCTTATGGCTCGGTCCATATGTCCTCACCAAGGCCCTCTCAAAAGGGGCATATGAACTTCAGGACTGGGAAGGAATCCCACTCGATGAGCCTTGAAATGGGATCTATCTAAAAAAGATTTACGCCTAGTACCGCACTAGGGATGTACTTTGTAATTCTATGTATTTATAATTTTTGCTTCTTCTTTATGTGACTGGATTTTTTTTGGTATCTTTTGAAGTAGTTTTCTCATACATATTTCTTTTTGTGCATATGTTTTCATTACCCTTAGCGTATGTAGGATACACGAATGGTGCTAGTCACCACACATGGCACATTGCATCAACTTCTGGGGTCATTTACACACTTGAGTCGGAATTGCTTTGTTCTGGGGGAGTCTTTCTTGGTACTGCCACCAACAATATTACTGAGTATATGTCTGTAATTTCACTTCTCACTGAAGTTTCATCTTGGAACATCTCCAATATGGTGGTCAA